>JAHKKF010520337.1:0-13363 GCA_019740295.1 Labeo calbasu | reverse complement strand
CCCCCCTACTGTTAAATGAAATTTACGCCCATGTGGAAACGCTCATCCCTGTCCGGCATCTGTGCTATTTCTTTCCAAAAGTTATGAATGATATGTACTCATTTGAACTAGATTTGTGTGCATCTCTTAATCCCCTCACTCCAGCGCTATTTAAGTATCATTATTTTAGTTTATTTATTGCAGGTTTATTTCCTGCAATAAATAGAGTCAATTTAGTTTACATATATGTTAATCAAAAGTTGAGAGAACAGTGGACGGAGTCTGAATGAACGACTCTTCTTTAGCAGAATAATGTCATTGATGGCTCGGCTGCTAAAGCAGTTTGATGACAAGACACCAAAGTTCAATGAATAGCTGCATTATTAGCAGTCATTAGAAATAACTGTTCTTCTGCTGAGTGATACAGTGCGCTAGTGTCGCTGTAGGTTGGTGACAGGTGTGTGATCATCTGCTCTGAACGCAGCGGCTCGTCCAATCAGTTTCAATGATCAGTTTTATCTTTGATATTTTTGTATACGAAACAGAGAATGTTCCTCATGTCATGTATGAATGTGATCTGTACTGAATTCACTCTTAAATATGTGAAAACACAAAGACATGTACCTGTGCTGGAGTCCTGCTGCTTGTCTCGTTTCCTTCGCTTCTTTTTGCCCTGTGGTGATGAGACAAGAGAAGGACGTGACCATCACACACACAAACACACACACACACACACACACACACACACAGAGTGTTCAATCATGCTAATTACACATCACTCAATGTAAACTCCTGAATCTGTCTGATTTCTGCACACGTCTCTGTTTTTTCCACCCCCTGCTTTCCCAACCAAATACATTTTGTGTGTGTGTGTGCGTGTGTAAATGTGTGTGTGTGTGCGTATGTACAGGTGTGTGTGCGTGTGTGTGGACAGACACATCCGCACAACAGCGCTGCAGTTAATATCTTTGCGTGGGTTGCGTGCTTCCTGTTTACATGTAGGTGACGGCTCTAAATGTAGGTGAAATTTCTGTTCACATGTGATGGGTGTCAATCTCTGAGAGAGAGAGATGTTACTTCCTGAAAATATTCAAATATTCAATTACCAAAAAAGGAAAAAAAACAGTGCTATTTTAATATTTATATATTATTACAATTTTATACATATTTTTAATTAGGTTTTAATTTTATACCTTGTTTTCATTTGAGTTCATTTTAAGTTTTGACATTTTTATGTCCTCTTATGTGTTTTTTAAAATGATTAATTTAAGTTATATTTTAGTTTTTCCATCTAATTGTTTACATTTTATGGGTGTCAGTCTCTTAGAGAGATAGCTGTTCCTTCCAAAGTTGTACATTTAACTAATGCAAAAAAAATAAAATATTTGCAAATGAAGCACTGTTTCCATTCCATGTGTTCAAGAGAACAAAATCATCACTTCCTAGTAAAATGGTGCAAAGCAGCAATAATAAAAATAGAACTGGCTGCAAACGTGTAGCTCTTGTTTTCCTACGACTTTATAAATGATAAATTACTAAGTTGTATTTTGATGTATTTTCATTGCACTTTATGTAGTATGTCTGACAAAATATTGCACATTTTAAGATTTTATGCACATCTTGGCATTTCCATCCAGTGTTTCTAAACAATATTTCAAAATGCACATAAAAAAAGCTTTTAAAGTGTAGAGCAGGTTTAGTTCATCTGAGCAGGAATACTCCTATTTAATGCTGTTTTATGTCATATTCAGTGAGTAATAGGAGTAGTCATTAATTATGTTATTATTATATTTATATATTAATATATATTATTATTTATATTTATTATGTATTATATTTATTAATATCATTACACTTTATTTGCTCTGTTTTATTTTAAGGGAATAACCATCCCTTAGCTGTTAGAAATTCATTGTAAACTAGGGGGTCTTGGGGCTTATTGCTTTATTAACAGATACCGTATTTGATTTGGAAAATGCATTGAAATTAACATTAACATTAATAAATGCTGGAAAGGTATTATTACTTGTTAGCATATGTCAACAAATGTTAACTTTAATGTAAAGCATTACTGTATAATCATTGTAATAAAAAAAAAATACTTTTTTCCCATTTGGAACAATAAAACACAAGCATAGCAATATTATTTTAGCATTATTTATATACTATTATATTTTGAATTTGTTTGTATTTTTATACTGTCATCTTATTTATTTTTTGTATCTTTTTTAAATAGCTTAATGTTATTTAATTTACTTGTTTTATATTTTCTATTTTATTTTTAGTTAGTAATTTTAGTGCCTCAACAAATTAGAAATCTTGCCTTGGCAACTAACTGAAGCTCATTTTTAATCTAATATTTACATTTTATTTTACTGCAGATTTATTTCAATTAACTGATACGTTATAGTTGTTGTAGTTCTAGTTAACAATAACCCTGATGTATAAGAACTATAACTACAGCAGTCAACATTTGAAGTGGATCAAAAAATGTAATCAAAGTTGTCCTAAGACAAGAACGGGTTTTGTTTTGGTTTTAGGACAACTTTGATGAATGGTTTTGATCCACTTCAAATGTTGACTACTATTGTTGACAGTCCAGTCGATGCAGTCTGAATGATCTCACAGTGATGGATGTGTAACAGGCTGAACTGAACGCACCAGTCAAGAGTTTGGATATTAGATTATAATTTTCCTCACTTGTGAAGCACTTACGTAGTTGTCACGGGCCGACCAGCTGGGATAAAGCTGCATGTGAAGCTGCCGCTCCTTCCGTGCCAGTTCATAGTACTTGGCCTGTTCCTCGCGGGTCAGAGCGTGCCACTGTTACACACACAAACACACACACGCGTACGTCAAAAACACTCCCAGACACTAATCCCGATAAGAGATGAAGCGGATGGACACAAACCCGTCGGCCCAGGATCTGGTTGATGGCGGCGCTCTCCTTCAGCGTGCATTCGGCGATCACTTTAGCCCGCATCTCCTTCATGTACAGCATGAATGCATTCAGCGGCTTCTTGATCACCGGCTTCTTGGGCTCCTTCTCACGCTTCGCCTCTGGATGAGATTTACTGAGGTACGCGATGAAGAAGAAAGAGAAGACACTTTACTACACAAATAAACATTGGAATGGGCATCCCATTACCTAAAATCAACAAAGGCACAAAGCACTGAATATATATATCTCACAAACAAATGAAAGGTATTAAAATTAAAATGCTCTAGAACTTCTACACAGATTATGACTGAAAACACATATTCAGAAAAGATCACAAAGTACACTACCAGTCAAAACGTTCTGAACAGTAAGATTTGCAATGTTTTTTCAAAATAGTCTCTTCTGCTCACCAAGCCTGCATTTACTTGATCTAAAGCACAGCACAAACAGTAAACAGTAAAATAACTGCTTTCTATTTGAATATATTTGTATATATATATATAAAATGTAATTTATTCCTGTGATTTCAAAGCTGAATTTTCAACATCATTACTGATCCTTTAGAAATCATTTTAATATTCTGATTTGCTGTTTAAAAAACATCTATTATTATTATGCTGGAAACAGCTGAGTAGATCTTTGATGAATAGAAAGTTCAGAAAAACAGCATTTATTTAACATAGAAATCTTTTGCAACATTACAAATGTCTTTATTATCACTTTTGATCAATTTAAAGAATCCTTGCTAAATAAAAGTATTAATTAGCATAGCTTTTTAGCAAAAAAATAAAGATAAATAAATAATTATACAGACTCCAAGCTTTTAAAAAGTATGGTGTATAATGTTACAAAAGCTTTTTATTTCAGACAAATGCTGACTTTTGGATCTCTCCTGAAAAAAATGTACTCAACTTTGATATAATAATAAAAGTGTTTCTCAAACAGCAAAACAGCATATTAGAATGATTTCTGAAGGATCATGTGACACTGAAGACTGGAGTAATGATGCTGAAAATTCAACTTTGATCACAGGAATAAAATACATTTTAAAATACATTCAAATAGAAAGCAGTTATTTTAAATAGTAAAAATATTTTAGAATTTAACTGTTGCTGTACTTTGGGTCAAATAAATGCAGGCTTTAAAAAAAAGCGTATGTCCTCCAGGAAAACTAGTCAAATCAAGGTTTCAAATGTAATCATACATTGCCTTTTTGTGTTGCGATCAAAATGTGGCACTTAAAAAAATGGCACAAACATTCAATAAAACAACGGAGCGTGCTTAAATTTTAGAAAAATAACTTAAAGGGCTTCAAGAGTTTCCAGTTGAAAGTTTCAGATCTGGAGGAGAACTTACACATAAATGCTCCTGTCGAACTGGTCGTGCTCCTGTTTGCCAGAAGGAGGCACTATAGCGGGGTGTGGGATGCCTGTAGGGTGCATGCCGGACTGAAGCATCAGAGAATGAGAGAACCTACACACACATGCAAAAACATGACAGTTATTTTCTAGATCTATCTGTATTAATAGGGAACTCCCCATACTTTGCAATGACAAACAAAGTGTTGGTATGAGTTCCCTTTACTGACGCGTCACCGCGTCATGTGACCAGCAGCCGGCGCTCTTTCTGCACCGCTGAAGCGCCGCAAGCGTGTCAAACTGCAACTCACACAGAGCCTCGTTCTGCATGAGGGAAAAGGGGAAAACAAACACGCCATCTGAAGCATTCAATAAAGACTCTCCAATCTCTGCGAGACAAATATCATTTCAAAGCCGACTTTACAGCAGCACTAATATTTGAACAGGCAATCCTGATGGGAAAGGACAGCAGAAAGCCGACCGAAGGAGGATTAGAGCCGCCGCTCCTCCGGCTCAACAAAGCGTCCCGACACGCTCGCGGCTCGAGACTCTGTTCTGGATTTGTGCCCGCGACACGAGAAGAATTGAACAAAGATGTGCGTCGTCTGTTGACATCTGAATAAAACCATTTCCACAGCCTGGATTTATTACTGCATGTAAGCATATTAACATGATTTGTTCATCTAATTCGGGTTTTGGGTTACAAAGGAAGGATTTGATCACAGAGTTGACGTCTGATGGGAAAAACCACAACCATGGGTTGGTGCCAGACGGCCGTCTTTGAGCGGCCCGCACATGGGGAGAGGAACCGTCGCCTCACAGAGTTCACTTTGAGACGGAGCTGACCAAACAGAACACTCGAGAAGAGCGGATGGGTGCCACAGGGACCTGCGCTCTATAAACACGTCACTGAGCGACTGTCCGAGTCGTACCAAATAGACATCTGGGTTACTTTCTGACTGGACGTTGAGTGTGTTGTTGTACAAAAACACATTCACAAGAATGTACTTTAATATAAAAAAGGAACAACAGCATCATACAGCTGCAGGCCTTTCTTATGATCGGTCAGCCCAGTGTAACTGTATATTTCCACAGAGACCAATATCAACCTTCCTGTTGTGCTGTGGGTATGATGTTTGTGTCAAAATAGGCCCTTATTGGTTTCCATGCAATTTGATAGAAATCAGAACTACATAAAAACACTAACATGTCTCTTCTGCTCATCAAGGCTACGTGTATATGTGACCCTGGACGACAAAACCGTCATAAAGGTCAACTGAAACTGAGATGTATACATCATCTGAAAGCTGAATAAATAATCTTTTGTAATATTCAGTGATGTACAATATTTGGCTGAGATGCAACTATTTGAAAATCTGGAATCTGAGGGTGCATAAAAATCACAATATTGAGAAAATCGCCTTTAAAGTTGTTCCTATGAAGTTCTTAGCAATGCATATTACTAATTAAAAATTAAATTTTGATATATTTAAGGCAGGAAATTTACCTAATGATTTTTGGCAATAAAGAAAAATTGCTAATTTTGACCCACACAATGTATTTTTGGCTATTGCTAAAAAACATACTCAGGCTACTTAAGACTGGTTTTGTCGTCCAGGGTCACATATGATCAAAAATACAGAAAAAAACTGTAATTTTATGAAATATTATTACAATTTAAAATAATTGGTTTCTACTTTACTATACTTTGAAATATAATTTATTTCTGTGATGCAAAGCTGAATAACTGCAGTTTCTAATATGCTGATTTATTATCAATGTTGGAAACCGTTGTGCTGCTTAATATATTTTTGGAACATGGATTCTTTGATGAATTGAAAGAAATTAAAAAGAGCAGCATTTATTCAAAATGTATTACACATTTATCAATTTAACACATTCTTGCTGAGCTAAAGTATTATTATTATTATTATTATTTTATTTTTAAAGAAAGAAAAAAAAGTGGACTGACCCCAAACATTTGAACGGTAGTGTATATTACAAATATTTCTATTTTGAATAAATGCTGTTCTTTTGTACTTTTTAATTCAACAAAGAATCCTGAAAAAAAAATCATCACCAGTTCCAAAAATATTAAGGAAAATGGGTTTCTAATACTTATTTTCAGTGCTGCAACAGACTGAAATCCAAAAAAACAACAACAACAAAAAAACAATTTCACAGACTACAAATAGATGAAGAAACAGTGAATTTTTCCCTTCATGATTCAGAAGACAAGACTTCAATTTCAAGTAAACTTCCGAGACTTTGAGTCTAGTTCTCATGTGTTTCATATTTAGTCTTTAAGAAGCTACAGTAACAGTTTTCTGTTTTGTTTTTTGAATGTTTGCTCTTATTCAATCAGGCGACGTGAAAGTCTGTTGAAATGCATGGAAACCAAAAGGTGGCAGATTATGACCACCAACACAGTTGTGGTCACCAAAATGTGAGCAATCTTTCCAAAACACACCTATGCATGCACATTCATGACTCTAAATAGAAAAGAAATTCAAGACGCAAACAGTTTAACCAGTGTTTAAGCAGTTCAGAAATCGAATGTGGGTCAGATTCACCCATAAGAGTTCTTTACTTTACATACCAGCACTAGATCTACCAATGTAAGGATGACCTATTAAAGCACACGGTGGCTGTGCCTGCATTCACAGTATATCACGACATCTCGTAACCTTAATTAAAGGAACGTTTTGGGTTCGTTCAATTCAAGCTCTGCCGAAAGCATTTGTTTCAACTCTGAGTTGAAAAAGATGTAAAAAGGCCTGTTCACACAAATAATGATAGCTATAACAACCAACATAGAACACTATGTTAGTCAGTGCCCACCATGAACTGTTCAATTATCAACATTCTGCAAAATATCTTTTGTTTTCAACAGAAGAAAGCAACCCATCCAAGTCTGGAACAACTTGAGAGTGAGTGAATGTGTTTTTTTGGGTGAACTGTCCCTTTAAGACTGTGTTACTGTTATAGTTATCATTTTTGGTGTGAACAGCCCTTTACAAGGCAGGGAAACGCGGCCAGGCCATAAACGCTGACAATACATGCTGTATCAGAAGCAGAAGCACTTAAATCTTAAATTTGACCATTTAAACTAGTAATGCACTGCTTACAAGCTCAAATAATGACGTTTTAACTAAATAAAGGCCAAATCAGAGTGTTTTAGAGCTGAACCCGTAACGTTTCTTTAAGCATGACTCGGTTTAGCTGTAGTTGGGATCCATAACTGGCGGTTCTGGCGCCGACGGGAGCAGGACGTGAGCTCAGCGGCGACACACATACGGCTGAAGCGTCAGCGGGAAGCACAGGTGAGGCTCTGGTACTGTACCTGGGGAATGAGGAGCTGCTCTGGAGGCTGGAGGAGAAGGACTGTCTGAAGCCGCAGGAGGGCAGAGAATAGACAGGCTGATTGGGCCTGTGGGTCGGGGGACAGAGTTAGAGCCTCCGGCCGGTTTAACAGGAAGATTTCCTGATGATTGAACTGTTTTCAAACACTGAATACTGTGTTTGGGGCGGGACTAACTGTTTGTCTGACCAATGGACGCAGGAAACCGCTTTGAAAACAATTCTAGCACCACAGGACACACTCAACTTTAATACTAGGGCTAGAAATTTGATCAAGCAGGGCGTGTTGCTTCAAAAAAAATTATATATATTGCAACTTTTTAATACAATAAAAAAAATGAAAAAATTAAAACGAATAACTATATAGACAATTAAAAAAAATATTTAAAAAAAAAACATTTTTAGGTCGGTCTGCTTCAGTGCTCATCAATGTCAAAATGTTTCAGGTGACCAATTAAATCACAGAAGGCGGGGCATTACTGCGCATAAATTACCGAGCATGAATTGTTAATGATGATAGAAATGGATGAATCTCACATGTACAACACGCCTTCATTTTCACACTACGCATATTTCTGATTCTTCACTTTACAGAAGTTTACAGGTGAGAGTTTGTTTTCTTAGGCTATGACAGACGCCAGGTAATGGTTAACGGAGAGCATGATGCTACGCCACACACGTACTGACAGAAAAAACATCTCCAACACACTGGATGATGAAAACATCTGTCAGATCAATCTGACACTCAAACAACATCAGCTGAATTTCTCTCTAAATCCGCTCACCACTTTATCACACAAAATACCACAGAGACTTAAATCAGCACTAAACAATGTAATAACTGCAGATAATGTAAAATAATAATGTAAAAAAAAAACTTTGAGTTTAAATCAAATTTTTCAAAAAATAAAATAGAAGTTTTTTTTTTTTACATTGCAAGAAATATAAGTGCAACAAAAACATTGTGAAATTTTATAATGAAATTACAAAAAATGCTATTTCACATTTTTTTCACCACACATTTTTTAAAAATCAAAATTTTTAAACTTTTTTAAATACTAACTGCTTAAATATTTTACATTTAAAGTTTAAGTACACTAGTAAATAAATAGGACTAAAAATAGGACACAAACTGATGGTCATTAAAAAAAAAAAAAAAAAAAAATCACAGAATTCAATTTTTTTAAACTAAAATGTCCATGTTGTAATCAAACAAGCCTACATTAATTGTAATGTAATAGCCTAATAAAAATGTTTTGTGTCTATAAACAAATTATATTGAGAGAGAATTAGTATACTGTAAACATTGTTCATTTATACAATATGAACTGTGAATACATTATACATGTTTACACTACGTTCATAATATAATACATTTCTCATGCAATAACCTATTCTTTATATTTATATTAAATATCCCATTCATTACATTAAATACCACTATTTATTACATTATGTGCACTTATTACCTAAATGTACAGCGGCCTTTAAAAGTATTTGACCACTTCATATTTAATAGGATTAATTATTTATAACATTCACATAATTTGCCGTCAATAACAGAAGACATGGCAACATTTTCTCTTCCCTGACAGCTGATAAATCTGTGTTCGTTTTACTATCTGAACTATGGTTACAGGTGTGCAATATTTATATTTTTTCTGTTTGGCCAATGAAAAAAAAATCAATGATTCAATGATCCATTTGTAAAGACTGTCACTTGCTTCGTTTCGAAATGGATCAGTCAATTTGAACAAATCATTTGAATGAATGATTCAATGAGTCACTCATTAAAACAGGGACCTGCTGCCACCTACTGATGGTTTAGTGTCATATTTATTTATCTATGTTAGGCCTAAACCAGCTAAGCTACCAGCACAAAAGCACACGCCGCAAAATAGTTAAATTGTCAGTACTGAAAAAATCCCAGTAAATATAATTTATTGTCAACATCGCACACTCCTAACTATGGTCAGCTGTATTTTAATCTCTTATTCTTTCACTTGAGACTCATTTGTGGAGTCATGAGCCATCAGAAGCGCGAGTTCATCTCTTTTACATCGGCAGATAAGATGTGAGATGTTTAAATGCTGAAGAGACCGTCGATGTGCGGCGTGCGGTTCAATCTTACCAGTTCATGGACGGGGGGATCTGGCCTTGAGGCAGCTGGTAGAAACCGGAGATTTCCTGCGACTGATGCCTGTGAACACCTGTAAGACAGCAAAAGGAGGACGGCCATTATTAACATGCCGGGAACCTGCCATTACACTGGCCTCGTCTCAAAGGTCAAACGCCTTTATCCCCGGCCAGACGGCTAGAGAGAAAGAGCCTAGAGAGAAAGAGCCGGCCGTCTTTTCCCACAGTTACTGTTAATGAGTGCGATGCTTCACATGGAGACGCAAGAGAAATGATGCAGAAATGCAGTTGCAATTCACAAGCTGCTTTTCCATTAAAGGAAACCAAATATTCAAAATTCAGCACTGAGATCCAATACTGATCCACCACTACTCTGAATATTAATTTAGTTATTTGGACTGCCATTCAAAAGATCAGGATCAGTAAGATTTGTTATGTTTTTTTTAAAGAAGTGTCATGATCATCAAGAAAAAAAAAACAAAAAAAAACAGTAATATTGTAAATATATTATTGCTATTTGAAATAATGTTTTTCTATTTTATTATACTTTAAAATTTAATTTATTTCTGTGATGCAAAGCTTTTCAGCATCATTACTCCAGTCTTCAGTGTCACATGATCCATCAGAAATCATTTTAATATGTTGATTTCTTTTTTTTTTTTTGGAACCTCCTATTTTTTTCAGGATTCTTGAAAAAATGAAAAAGAACATTTATTTACTAATATTTATATAATTCTATTTTAATATTTAAAATAGTTTTTAAATTATAGAACTAAACGTACATTTTTTACAGCCCAATGAAAATAATGTAAAACAGCCTGATGTAATTTCTCCTTATTACACATAATTTTTTCCTAAATACATTTTACCTGTATTTTTAAATGGTTTAATTTAATTTAATTTAAATAATTAAAAAGCATGTCTAATCAATTGATTTAAAAAAAAACTTTAATAACTAATTATAATAATTAATATTACTTTCATTACTATTTACAAAAATAGAGCCATATGTATTGTTTTATTTATTTATTCATCTTTTAATTTTTCTAGATTTATGATTTAATACACATTTATAATTAACAGTGGTAATTAAATAAATGTATAAAACATTTAAAATTTTATTAACATTTTAAAATGCAATCAAATGAAAATTAAACAGTTCCTTTGATTTTGACCATTTATGTTTAGGTTTACAGTTTAAATTAAAACATGGAAGAAAAATCGTGCTTATCATTTTTACTTTAAGAAGTGAAGTCTACTGGACAATAGTGATATATTTCCGTCATAATTTCTTTGACTTTTATTTTGGCGGTTGGTAGTGAAGAGATTTAAGTTTCAGTGTGTATTTGGTGGTAGTTTTTCTCAAATGAACTGGTGAAATGCTGCTGAAGTGACTCTCAGAGCAGCTCTGGAGATGAAATTCATTTGTTCGTGTCCTGACATACTAAAGATTCAGATAAGAAATTCTGTGACATTTTGCTTTATACTGTAAATTCCATTTTTATGACTGTACTCTGCATCACGGTCATCACAGGGTCCTACCTTTGATTTTAGATACGCAACACAGTACAGTAAAAGGCTTCATAAGCAGTCTTCAGAAGCCTCTCAAAAATGATTCTTTCATATCTTTAGGACACTTTCAGTTATGATTCATTTAACCATCAACAGATGTTTCTCCAAAAATGCTTTATTAGAAATGGAAATGACACCTACATGAGTCAGTAGCTGTCATACGGTAGGAGTTCAGAGCTGGAGAAGCACTCATATTGAGATCTGTGCACACTTTGAGACACTGTTGCGACGTC
This sequence comes from Labeo calbasu, assembly GCA_019740295.1. NCBI lineage: Eukaryota > Metazoa > Chordata > Actinopteri > Cypriniformes > Cyprinidae > Labeo > Labeo calbasu. The sequence continues at coordinate 1,784 of JAHKKF010520337.1, read as the reverse complement.
TTCTGAGAGGAGACGCAGACAGCGTCATATTTTTGAGTAACTAAATGGCTTTATGACTGAACTGGAATGTCGTCTGCAGGTAAAACTTTTCTGATGGCATTTCGTGATTTTATAATTGCAAAAAACAACAAAGCATCAGCGTCACTGTGCTTTTCTGCAGGAAGTCATTTGTCAGCAGCACCCCGCAGTTAAGAGCGACCCCGAGCAACCTGTGTTTGCTGAAGAATGCTGCATGATGACTATAATTTGCATTTGCTCTGGGCCTGTTTGCGAAGCGAACCCTCAATAAATCTGCCGTGCTGGAATGTGACTGAGTCAATCGGCTCATCCTGAGAGAACGGCTCTACCTGAGAACCTGCGGCTCACGCTTCACTCCAAAAAAAAAAAAAAAAAAGGACAGAGACCATTAAAGTCAGCATCTTATTGTGAACGATTCATCCGTATCCGTGTTTCACAATATTTGACATCGGAATTTTTAAAAGAAGATCTTTTTCTCATTAGTGTAATTAAAATTGTATTTAATGAAAACAGAGATTGCATTATTGTAGCAGTTGACTTAAACACTGTTTGCGCTTTACAAAAAATGACTCTATATATTTTTTTTTTCTGTGCATTAGTAGTAATTACATTGTTTAATGTGCTATTTCTGTACTGAAATAAGGTGTCAAACCAACAGCCCTAGTATTTAAACATCATACAACACATGATATAAACAAATGTTATTATTTAAATAACAACACATAACAATTGCTCCTCCATTAGAGTAATAACAACTGAATCACAACAAATAAAAATGTTGATGGTGACCCTAAAAATAGACCTTGTTTTCTACTTTTAAAAAAAATGTAGGTTTACAAACTTTTAGAGAAATGCAGAATTTTAATGTGAATAAGGTAATGAGAACTGAAATATTAAACAGACCAACATTTGCCATTTATATATGTTTCTGGAAATACTCCTTATGTTTAATTATGGGTAATTTATTATATTAACTGCACTGTTTAACTACATGTACAACAGTTACAGTATTTGTCAAAAGTTTGGAAACTATGAATTTAAAAAAAATATTTTTTAGGGCTGTCAAACGATTAATCGTGATTAAACGCATACAAAATAAAAGTTTGAGTTTGTCTAATACATGTGTGTGTAATTATTATATATATATATATACACAAACACATCCATGTATATACTTATGTGTTTATTTATTTATTTTATATAATTTATATTATAAATAAAAATATTTTGTACATAGATAACATGTTTCTCTTAAATATATACATTAATTTGTGTGTATTTATATATACATAATAATTACACACAGTACAAACACATATTAGGCAATCTCTTTATTCGACAGCCCTAATTTTTTTAAAAAAAGTTTTTTTTTGCTCAACAAGGCTGTATTTATGTGCTCAAAAAAATACAGAAAAAAATTGTAATATTCTAAAAAAAATTATAATTCAAAATAAACGTCTTTTTATGTGAATGTATTGTAAAATGCAATTTATTCCTGTGATCAAAGCTGAATTTTCAGCATCATTACTCCAGCTTTCAGCGTCACATGATCCTTTAGAAATCATTCTAACATGCTGATTTGCTCAGTTATTATTGGTGCTCAGTTATTAATCATGGTACTTATTATCAGTGTTAAAAACAGCTTGTTGACTAAAGTAATGATCCAGCATTGATCACAGGAATACATTTTAAAGCATTTACAATTTATTCAAATATTTCAGATTTCATTCTTTTGACAGATACTGTATATGCATTTCTTTCTATTT
>JAHKKF010520336.1:0-22090 GCA_019740295.1 Labeo calbasu | reverse complement strand
TATGTAGATCGGGAGGCGCATTCCCTTCACAAACAAACATAATCTACTGCATCTTCAGCGGCTCAGATGTCGGGAGTAAATGACGACCACTATGTTCAATGTTACATCCAGCAACACAACACCTCAATCGCTCATTCAGAGATATTCTTGTCTAACTTACATCCCTGCTCCGGCATCGAAACAATGGAGGTCGGACTGTTACAGCTGATCTGAGGTAAGAGCTCATGTCAATCAACTATCGTGGGAGCGGCCTCTGTTGGTGTGACGCCATAACGACAGGCATCTGAGAATGGCTCAATTTGAAAAAGGGAATATTATTTTTACAGATTAATTAAAAACCACTGCATGGATTTTTATCATTATAGGGTAGATGTGTACTTATACTGCCAACACACATTAATGTTCAAACAACATGTAAAAGTGAACTTCCGATGACCCCTTTAAACAGAATGTTTGATACGCATTAGAGTTATACGTTTTTGCCCTTAATCACAGCAGCGTCCAACTATGAGGAATGTATGCTGTCAAACATACACAACTGTTAGCCAATGATAGCAGTAGGCGTTTACTTCCGAGTCTACAATCTGCCACAACTTATTCAAAAAGAGTGTTCTGATGAGGAGGGTTAAAAACAGGACAGAAAATAGCTTATCACATCTAAACTATTATGTTTTTTTATATAAATGTTATCTTGATAATATTATATGTGGACCTCAGAGCCCTTTAACTATAAATGAGATAAAATTGCATCCTCTGGAATAGGTGATTCTGACTGGTAAGGAGCGGTCAATTATTTTTATAAGAAATTCTTTTTGTTACTAACATTTAGTTTTGTTTATAGACTTTTACATTTTATGCACAATTATTAATATAATATTAAACAGTTTTTATAATATTTAACATTTGCAGATTGTAATATTGTAAAAATTAAAGGGATAGTTCACCCAAAAATAAAACTTCTGTCATTACACATTTTTTGAAACCATCATTCATTTTCTCAAAACCTTAAATACAAATCCAAATATTCAAACTAAATCCTCAGGCAAAAATTAAACAATCGTTTCAAAACCATTTCACCTGTACTCAAAATCAAACAAAGCTTTCAAGTCATACACACATTAGTCAATACTATACGCACTACAGATCATTCATTAGACACTAAATTTAAAAAAAAAACAAAAAAACAAAGAGCACACTGTCCAGTGCATGTATTTAAAAAAAAAACAAAAAAACGAATGTTTACTGTATATAGTAATTGTTTTAATACACACATACATGTGTACAAGTATATCTATCCATATTATATATATGTATATGTATGTATGTATGTACGTATGTGTATGTATGTGTGTATATATATATATAGATATAGATAAATAGTATACATCCATCAAATACTTTTACTTCAAATTTGCTAAATTCCATCCTCAGCCCAATCAGAAGTACCAGTACTTACATAGAAACCTATACAAAGTAGCCAGAAAAAAATGCTACTTTTAAAGAAATACGTCAGATGGATTAGGGGCTTTTGCATCTGAACTCTTCATATAGACACTTACACATATGTGCGTGTATTTTTTTGCTTTTTTGGGGGTATATTTACCAAACTTAGGTGTGATTTCTTTTGAGTGCATGTTTATGCATCTTTTTTTTTGCAAAATAATTACGATATACTGTACAGTATATCATATATACACTCATATATACACTCTTTTGTACCTCTCAGATTGACAGATGCACACATGACTTCTGTGCACTTTGAACTGGCTTATATTTTGTATATTTAAATATTTAGAAAAGTGTGAAGAATTTTGAATTATTGTGTGTAAACAAGGACAGCCGTGTTGCAGTTGTGCATAACTTTTGCTTTCTTGTGTTTAAGATTTTGCACCACAAGTTCATCACAGAGCAAACTGTGTCTTAGTGAGTGAGAATGTGTTCAGAGTTTTGCAAAAAAAAAGTGCATGAGATCTGCAAACAGTGTCTAAACTGCCTGAACATGTTTAAGGTTGTGCAGAAAGACTGATTTATTTGACAAACTGGTTTAGGCTATTGAGAATGTGGTTTAGAGAATGCAAAATATTCTTGTAGCTTCATATCATTACTCTTAAACGACTGATATCACATGGAGTATTTTAATGATGTCCTTACTACCTTACTGGGCTTTAACCGTGTCAATTGTGTTGCTGTCTATACAGGGTTAGAAAGCTCTCGGATTTCATCAAAAATACTGTAATTTGTGTTCTGAAGGTCTTACGAGTTTGGAAAAACATGAGGGTGAGTAATGACAGAATTTTTATCCTCTGGTAAACTAACCCATTAAAAAAAATAATAATAATAATGATAATAATAATGTAAGCAGTGTTTTTTTTGTTGTTTTTTTACTTACCAGAGTAGGCCAGCAGTTAATTCCAACTCTCTTGTGCAACGTTGTGGCCAGGAGGATGAGGAGCAACAGTGTGAAAAGGAAGGCTGTGCAACTGACAAATTCAAAAAAGTAGAGAGGTCCACAATCCGTACAGTTGGACACAACTTCCTCCATCACAAAAGCCACAAACGAAAGGAGCTGAGGGGACACAAATGAAATCCAAGTGCATCAGTTAACCACCAGGTGGCAGTATCATCTTATTTTTTACTTCGACAACTCTATCTTGTATACAAAACCTCATAAATGATTTTATTATATTCTCCTAAGTGAAGAAATAGTGTATTTTGTTAGGGCATGTGCATTCTCAGTCACAATTTGAACCGGGGAAAAAAAACAGGTGTGATGTAAATGCATCAGCATCAGGTAGGGGATTCCCAAATTCCAAAAACAAGCTATTTACCCAGAACATTCACGCTGGGAAAACACATGCACACCCAAGCTAACTTAGTGTTTAATTGTTTCATTTCCTTTGAACTGACTTTCGCATGAAAGCATGACTTTCGCAAAGGGATACTCAATATCATACTGTACTTTATGTTTGAGTCACATGAACATTACTAAAAGGTCTTCCAGTCCAAAGGTTAAATGTTACATCAATTCCAGGAGACTCTTTCTACTCCATTTCCCTTTAATGAACTGAAACTGGAATAAAATGAGACTGCAACTGATGCAGTCATACTAATAAAGTCACTCAAATATACTACAGGAGAAGTCCCTCAAAATAACTCATGCCATTGTTTGTTGTGGTGACTATTTCTACAACTTCTCTACTGTTAAACTCTGGGCTTGGTGATGAAGTAATCTCTCTTTCACACAGCATTAACTAATATGCTTACAGGTTTAATAAAGTTTGAGAATATAAAATATACATTTATAAATTACTATGAAGGGAGTATAGAAAATAATAATAATAATAATAATAATAAAACACCTTTTAACATACATAACAAATACTTGGTATTTGACATTCAACTGGAAAAGGAGAACAGATTCAGGGATATACAGTATGTGTTAATAAGGAGGAAGAGGAAATCGTAACAGTGCTCTCATTTACACAAAATACAATTTTCATAAGAAGCAACGTCAAAATTACAAAGCCAGACTAGCCCACACGTCTGACTCATAACGTCTGTTTTCAGCTTTGACAGCCCTGACTGTTAGGAAGGAACAGGGCAGGTTCAAATGGAATTGTTATTGTCACTTAACAAGCAGAACCTTATCGCTACCGCACAGAATCCATTCGAAATCCTCCGTCCAAACAAGCCGGTTAGAACAGTTAGCTGTTCAACAAAATAAAGACACTGCCTGCTCACCACCCAAAAAGAGGCTTATTTGACATTTATGAGCGAAACGACCTAAAACGAAACAAAGCATGCTGAAATGGTGAAAATGAAACCATACAGAGCTGATTTCAGTCTGAAACCTAAACACAAAAAGTTTCACGCAAATGCATGCATAAAAATGATTATTAAAGAGCGAAAATTGATCAGAATTCTGGATTAGACTTTCCACAGTAATATCCAAAGCATCACATTTCTATTCAAGAAACGCTGAAAACAGTTTGTTTAAAAATGCACCGAATATCGAGTGTCACCAATGGGAAAGAAAAGTGCTGTGCAACGATTAATCGCGATTAAATCGCATCCAAAATAAAACTTTTTGTTTACATTTTTTTTGGATGCGATTAATCGTGATTAATCATTGCACAGAGCTAGAATAAATATCAAATGGTTGACTTTTTTAAAAACTGCACTGGGTTTACACTACCAGTCAAAAGTTTTTGGATAGCAAGATTTCTAATGTTTTTTTAAAGAAGTGAAGTCTCTTCTCCTCACCAAGCCTGCATTTATTTGATCCAAAATACAGGACAGTAAAAACAGTAAAAATGTTTAATATTTTTTTTTTTCAATTTGAAATAAATTTTCAATTTGAATATATTTTAAAATGTCATTTATTCCTGTGAATTCAAAGCTGAATTTTTTGAATCATTACTCCAGTCACATGATCCTTTAGAAATCATTCTAATATTATGACTTACTCCTTTAAAAAAAAAAACATTTATTATTATGATGTTGAAAACAGCTGAGTAGAATTTTTGCAGGTTTCTTTGATCAACAGAAAGTTCAGACGAACAGCATTTATCTGAAATATAAATCTTTTGTAAGATTATAAATGTCTTTACCATCACTTTTGACCAATTTAAAGTACCTTTGCTAAATAAAAGTATTAATTTATATAATTTCTTTCCCAAAAAAATTATACTGACTCCAAGCTTTTAAAAAGTATAGTGTATAATGTTACAAAAGCTTTTAATTTCCGTTAAATGCTGATCTTTAGATATTTCCGTTCATCAAAAAAAATCATGGGGAAAAAAAAGAAAACTGTTTGTTTGAATCAAATAAATGCAGGCTTGGTGAACAGAAAAGACTTTTGTTTTTTTTTTTTAAAAACGATAAAAATCTTACTGTTCAAAAACTTTTGACTAGTAGTGTATATACCACAAAATACAAACACTATGGTTTGTGGGCAATGCCTTGATAAAGTGGTTTGGAGGTAGATAAGAAAAGATACTCTTCTCACTGTAGGGCCTCTAATAACCAGCTTCAGCACGGCAACTGATCTAGATGAGATTTCATCTGGGAAGTACCAAGGTGTTCTGGTATTATTATGCCACTGGTTAAGTGGAAAGGGAAATTAAACTAAGGAATTTCAAGGGCATCCAGAAGACACGAGTTCACGAAAAATCATAATCTCAATCATTAAACAAAGAAAAATACTAAAAACATTTAGACAAACAAAGTACTGTGTATATTTTTTAATTTCATTTACTTTTTTTATTGAACTGTATATGATTAAACAGCAAGTCTCTGTACTGTCATCATAACAACATACTGTTCAATGTCACGAGGAGAATGGACAAAAAAACTCCAGTGGCAATTTCCCTGAATACACTACAGGAGAAACACTTGATATTATCTAATTTCCTGCAAAGCATGAGACCAAGCCCTGGACTCTAGGGGCATTTATTCATAAAAAGTATAATTGTCTCAATGTTGACCTCTATGTGGCAAATTACTGGCTAAACTGAATGTGTTCTGAAGCATACTTCCCTGTACTTAGAAAAGATTCTTGCTTTTAGTATGCAATTTCAACGTCATTTAAACTTTTTGACTCGCCACAACATACTGTGAAAGTTAAGAACGAGTGTGTAATTGAATTTAGCATCTGCTCTCTAATTGCATTTACAGTTTAAAAGCAGACAGTCATTTCTTACACCTGATATCACTTAGTTTGTCACATGCAAGCAGACAACGCCCTTTGATCTTCTCAGCTGTGACCTTGCGAATTCAAACACTTAATATAAAGTGACAACCAATTAGTGACACTTTGAGAGTAGATGGTAAAAGCTAAAAATCAAGAGGCAAAAATGTACAGAGGAGACAGAAAATTTCATACTACACTGAAAATCAGGGATTCAAAATCTAATTTAGCCCAGAAAATAAACAAAAAGGATTTGGATTTCATTTTAAAAACAAAGAAACGCTGATTCAGCACCATCTCTAGGTTACTCAGCAAATTAAAGCACATACACACTTGCCATAAGTTATAAAAGATTTTGCAAACACTTGCAAGCCCATGCCAGTATTTGGGATTAAAAATAATATGTTGCAATGCTTATTGTACTGAAGTAAATGAATGACACTGAACTTCATACAAAACAAACAAAGACCTCACCCTCATATGAGCCTCTTTGCAAAGCACAAGCAATATCTACTAAACAGCCACTCAAATAGTAGACACACCAGCACTTATTCCTTAGTGAACCAAGGTGTGTGCATTTTCTGCTTCGTCATAAATTGTACAAGTCAGTTAGACACATATGGAAGACACCAAGGAAATGGAGGGAATTTTTACTTGAACTCAGACGAAGATCAAGAGTCTCAACTACTGTACAAAAAGCCCCATGACCAACAGCCAAGCAGCATATGACTGGAATGCTGAAATGGTTAGAAAATAAGCTTGTCATTATTAAATGCAGACAAGTTCCCACCATTCATTCAGCAGAATCCTTCCTTAGCATGTAACAAAAACCACAATATTCTAATGAACACTAAAGTCCTACTTTAGCCCCACCTTTAGCAGGTTAATGAACTTCCAGCACTATTGTTTACTATTATACACTTAAAGGGAAACTCACACTTTTCCAATAGGTAATGCTAGCTTAGCTTGAATTGTGTTTTGAACTCTTTAAACTGGACTAGCAACTTAGTCACTCTCCTGACCTCTTATCCAAATCATGTCCCAATGTACTTTGAAGAGTTTAAAAAGAAGTTTACAAAAGTATTTTACATTACTATAAAGCAAAGTGCGTATATAGCTATTTTAGAAAAGCGTATTTAAAGACGGTATTGACATCTCGTATTAATTACGATCACAGCGCATGTAAACATGTGGTCACATTGGTGTCTATTTGTGTTTTCAGACAAACATGAAACATGCTGCTCACCACTTCAATCACTTTTATCCCGAATCTAACTTTATCCAGGTTCTCTGACGGCACGATGAACCATTTCTTGGATTTGGGCTCCTGCGCGGTTGTTGTGGTGTTGTAGACCGTGTCTGCGGTGGCCATACTGTAGCTAAATCTGAAAACGAGAAATATATAAAACAGTTTAGCGATAAAACATATGTATGGGTGTTTAAAAAATCAACAAAGATAAATATATGTGATACTGCAAAGAAAACAAAGTAACAACGCGTCGATAGCTGTGCTCACACTGAGGAAAGCGAAAGTAAAGAAAGTCAGTCAAAGTCAAGTCTACGTAAGTTAACAGAAATGATCACAAAACGATTAATATAAACACACTGTAAGAAATAATGCAAACGATTATGTGTGATAACAACGCTGATAAATATTTAAGCGTAAAATACCTCGGATCGTTGTTTTAATGCGCTCTGTTTATGCCGTTCACGCGTTCTTTGTGTAGCTGTTTGACTTCCGCACTCCCTCCGTTTTCTTTTTTGAGGAAGGACTTCCTACGGAGGTTACCAATACCGAAGTGCGACTCTTCAGCACAGCAGGGCGTTATGGGGACTTTTTTCTAGGATTTTTATCTCCCAGTGGTTGTAACAGCTTTCAGGTCTGTTTTTGTATAAAGATCGCTGTAACCGTCTTGGAAACGTTTTAGCCATGCGCGCTTAAATTTAGTTGCTGGTTTTAGCGTGTATTTTACGTAGATTGTAGTGTTTGGTCCTTTCGATCTTAAATTTTGAATACTCAGACGCCACAAAAGAAAATATTTGTCATATTATTAATTTCATTCTTTTCTTTGGCAAATTTTACATTCACAAATGCAAATTATGTAAACCGTTGTAAACCTGTCTTTGTGGTCTTTTTAAGAGAAATGGAGAATTATTTGAATGGTATTTCGAAGTAGAATTTGCTCTGCATATAAGGTCTTTGTGTAAGGAATTTTATGTAATATAATGGTCCTCTATTTCTTTTTTTATTTATTATTCATTTAATTATTAATTTATGTATTTTTACTTTTATTTATTTTATTTAGTTTTCCTTTTATTGTTTCCTTTTCAAGTGTCACTACTGTTAATATTTTGAATTTTGTACTGTTCTGTATGTTAAAAATAATCGTATACTTCACACATTTAATAAAATATAAACTGACGTTTCAAATTATGATGATCTAAACAAAAGTGAAATGATCACAAACAATTTTCAATGTTTATTATGAAAAAATGATTTGAAATTACTCTCCCTCGGTTGTAGCCATTTTCAGCACATGCAATAATTTTCGCCTTAATAAAGTTTTCTAAACCTTAGTGCAAGCAGTACAGTACATGCTTACCTGAGACAGACAAGAGCATGTTTGAGATGAGACATGAGAATAAAACAACAAAATAGGAAAAAAAAGTTGTCAAATTACTTAAAGGTGTAAGAATATTTGATTGTTTGTATTGAGGATGCATGTAATGCTAGCTATAAAACCAGCCTTTGAAAAACAAAGGATTCTAACATTTCACATCATGCATGTGATCCTTTTTGTGATTTTCTTGCAATAAAGAAGAATTTACTTAGAAAATGCTTGGCATGGGGGTTTGGAAAATGATGTAGATAAGCAGCTAGGGAAAAAACAACCTAAATGAGGAAACATGTGATTTTAATTCCCATCTTTAACAAGCGCTGTTTATACTGTGGGTCTTTATGAATCCATCCATTTTCTCTCCTCTTTAATGAATTTGATTATATCCCTGTGTGGGTCGTAACCTTTCTGTACAATGAAAAAAACTATTGTAAAGACAGATGTGAACTGAGTTTGAATCCTCCCACATTCAAGTTCATTTTGCAAATTAAATGATAAATGATCTGAAGGGCAATGAACTTTATTGTTGGCTATGCGTCAGCCTTAATTTTATAGATGAACTTTGCATGGATACACATAAACTACACTTGATCAGAATCCAAGAAAATGAACATCCAGACATTCTATGACAAACCTACAGCTAGAGTTGATCCTGTGAAAAAGGCAATAGGATTTAAGAGGCATCTTTCAGAGTCAGTTTTCATGCATTTTGTGTCTCAGCATACACGCACACATCTGTAATTACTGTTTGGAGTCAATAATAAATGCCGGTGTAGACACAGACTCTTATCTTAGGAGTTTTAACAAGTTAAATCTACCTACATGCAGAGTGTTTTGTTAAACTGTGTGCTGGAGAAGTTTGTCCACTGCGGTTCATGTGTTAAGATGATCACACACTGCTGTTTGCCAGTCAATAAGCAGGACAGACTTTGGTAGCACTGGACAAAGCATTAGTATGAGTTGGGGATTTTGTGTTAACCAAAGTATGTTAACAAATGAATCCTGCTAAACTCTTCATATCAGGGTACTCATAAAAAGTGATTTCAGTTAGATCAATGTTACCAGCTTTTTCATCTTGGAATAATAAAAATTCAGTTGAACTGGGACCTGATTTCGAAATCCTTCTTTCTTATGCAATTACTTCATGACCTCATTGAAATATGAAGGCGTCTATTGGACCTGCAGCGTCACCACCAGAGGTCAGTCGTTTCCACATTTATAATCATAGCTTCACTGACTTACTCAAGTTTCGTTTAAATTGCTCCAAGTTTTGTGCCATTTAAAATGTTTTGAAAATTTCATTCGAATCCTTAAAGCAGCTGAAAAATAGAATGCATTAAAACTCTCTAAATTACTTTCAATATATGTTGATTAGTCCCGCTTAAGACAAGTTTATAGTTTGTTCTTAGATATTTCTGTATTTATTATTTCTAAGTAATTATTTTGTTTGTATATATAATCTTTCAGTGTATCCTTCTTGGATTCATTGTGGGCGTGTTTAACAATGATGTGTTTTGAAGAGGTTAAAAAAGGCTTAAGTGTCACGAACTAATCATATGAGTTAGATTTTATTTCACTTTCATTTTTAACTTTTATTGTAGTTACTATTTTCATTGTTGTTGGTTTTAATACAGTTTTATGCATATATATATATGATATACGTTTACGTTTTTACATATACGTTTCAGTTATGTAGATTTAGTTATTTTGGTATCTACAGTTAAACTAAATGAAAATGAGAAATCATGCCCTGGCAACTACAGCTGAAATAAAATACATTTAATTTTTTTTTTGTTTGTTTGTTTTTCTTCATTTTTATTACTTAATTTAATTTTACTGAAAGTAACTAAAACGTTTATGGTTTTAGTTTTAGTTTTAATTAACGATAACTCATGCACTGCGGACAACAACTCATGCAACAGACCACAAGAGGGCAGAATACGCACGTCAAAATCCACAAGTGCTGCATAAATTCTCATATTTAATTTAACGTCATGCTACAGCGTGTAGGTTATGTTCTGGGTGTATAACATCAAGGTATTTATGTGTTAGATCATGCCTCCATGCCAGAAATATCAGATCCAGCCCAGGACGTCAGATCCGGTAAGAAAATATTCATTTTCCCTGGTGAAAAAAACAGCATATGCTGGTAGGTATGTTTTGATGCTGGGATGCTGGTTAGGTATGTTTTGATGCTGGTTTAAGCTGGTCCTTAGCTGGTTTATGCTGGTCCTTTGCTGGTTTATGCTGGTCATGTTGCCTAACCAGCATCCCAGGATCAAAACATACCTACCAGCATATGCTGTTTTTTTCACCAGGGTTGTCAGGTAACAGAACAAGCAGTCAGTAAATTTGTCTAAAACCCAAAACCTGTTAACTGGAAATCTTGTCTGGTACCCAAAATCAGCAAGCGTTATTAAACCACAAACCATAGCAATGGAAAATTACTGCTTAACAACAACATGTTAAAAACCTTGCAATGAAGACATTCTTGTCTCTTACTGATGAAGACAAACATCCCTATATAAAGCACACAAACAGTGAAAGAATAATACAAAAACAACAATAAATGACTAATCAATGAATAAATAAACAACATTAGTATATAAATGGCTATAATGAGTATTAACAAAGTATAACAAAAACACATGTATGGTTACTCTCTTGTAGCAAACACACAGTTTGCATTTGAGGATCCTTAGATCCCTTATGTTTCCAACTGCACACTGACATCGGCAGCAAACCACTTTTATGGGTCAGATAGTGGTTGTGTTTTTCAACATTGTACTTCCGTAAAGTATGACCCACAACTGTGAGAAATGTAGTACATCCAAATGTTACAATTTCCCTGTTCTTCCTGTTTGGGTATTTAATTTCAATCAGTTACCAAAGCGCTATTTACAATGGTACAGAGGTTCTTTCACTGGGCTTGCTGTACTCTAAACAGTCTTAGGGAGGGGTTCAGATGTGCATGAGTCATCTTTCTAAATAAGCTGGACGACTAGGATGGAATCTCCTGAGTACGGCAGCTCTCTCCATTTCACTCCTTCCTTATCCTCCCCATAAATAATGGCTTCAGTCGTCCCCAAGGAATTAAATTATCTTCCTCATTACAGTAGAGTTACAACAGCCCATAAGTGGTGTAGCACATGTCACTATATTTCCTTCTTTCTTTTTTGGAGGCACTTCCCCTTATAGAGGTTAGGGGTTTCCTGTTGTTCCTGTAGCCCAACAACAACCACTTGCTGTAACAAGTAAGTAGTGAGCATGATATGTCACTCTGTGTTACGTAGCTCTGCAAGATGTCTCAAACATTTCAATTTGATTCTATCATTTTGCTATTTGATTAAACAGTAATAGGATATTACACAAAAATGTGCAGAGGTCATATTTCATGCCAAAACCAAAACAAACAATGATATAAAGGACATTTGACCCGTTTAAAGGGTTGCATTGAATTATTGTCCCTATAATTATCATTGCTGTAATGCATCCAGACACCTTTTTTATAATGCATTTAAAGCTCTTTGAAGCTGCATTTTGGAGGTTCAAAATCAGGGACGCCATTAAAGTCCAGTATATGGAGAAAAAACCTGAAATGTTTTCCTTAAAAAACTTTTTGTTCTGGAAGTAAACTTTTCCTTTAAAAGCATAGTCCATCCAAAAACTAAAATTCTGTTGTAATTTCTTAAAGGGGTCCTATTATGCTCTTTTACAAAGACTTGATTTTGTTTTGGGGGTGCACTAGAACATGCTTTCATGCTTGGTGGTTCGAAAAACGCATTATTTTTAAACATAATTTATATGATCACAATACATTTCTCCCAGCCTGGCACATAAGGCTCGATTAGTTCCAGGTTTAATGAAGGCCTGTCTTCCGAAAAACGAAATGTGTTGTGATTGGTTAGCTGTCCTACTGCGTTGCGATTGGCGAACAGCTTAGTACTGCCATGCCCCTTGTCAAAGAGGCAAGTTTCGTGTACAACTGTTAGCGCAAGCTAGATTAAAGCGATTCTAGGTGATGATCTTTTTTTATGCCTAAAGATATACACCAAAAAAAGTTCAAAGTTCAAATGTGAAAAAGCTAAATAGCACCCCTTTAAACTTCCTATCATTTAAAACCTGCATGACTGCATGTACTATTTTTTTCTGTGCAACACAAATGGAGATATTTTGAAGATATAGTTGGTAACATTTCCAGTTCCCATTGACTTCCACTGTGTGGTCAAAAAATATAATGGAAGTCAATGGAAACCAAGATGTCAGGGTGACCAACATTCTTCAAAATATCCTCTTTTGTGTTCCACAGAATAAAGGAAGTATTACAAGTTTGAAATGACATGACTTCTGATTTTGAATCAATTAAGAAGTGACAAAAAAAATACACACTTTGAGACTTTTTTTTTTTTATCACAGTGTATAAAACAATGGGACTTGTATTTGGAAAGCCAAAAATACATTCATCAGACTTTACTGTTGCGCTGCATATTATATCATATTTAGTGATACTGTGAAAAGCAAAAATACACTTCAACTCTTGTGATAATAGCAATAATAATACTGTGGGTCAGCATCAATCCTTCAAGAACACCTAATTTCAACAAAAATGTTCTTTGATCACAGGCACTGAATCAAATTCACCTCACACAATATACTGTCAAATAAATACTGTAAACATTCTCATGAATAAATGGCCCCTTTTGGTTGATAAATATACGAAAACTCCACTCTTAAAATAAACCATTCTTACTGCTGAAAAATTCGGAGTTCCCAGCTGAATAAGTTAATTGAGCCACTAAAGTTTTGATGAAGATCCACTCTTGAAGCATACAGCATCTCAAAAACAACCAAAAATGTCCCTTAATGTCTTTAAAAACTCATCTGTCCAGTACAAACCGAGAATTTTTTTAATGCTACTTCCAACTGATAAGACAGTTTCTTCCACCCGGTTACACTGCAGCACCTTCAAGAGAGAATTAACAGATTATGCAATGAAATTCAACCGATCCGTTTTGCTAAAGGAACAGTTCACCGTAGTTCATTTTTGCTAAAGATTTAGGCCATCTAAGATGTAGATGAGTTTGTTTCTTCATCAGAATAGATTTGGAGAATTTAGCTTTACATCACTTGCTCACCAACATGTCTTTTGCAGTGAATGGGTGCCGTCAGAATGAGAGTTCAAACGAGTGCAGACTCCATGACTTGTGAAGTGAAAAACTGGGTATTTATAATAAACAAATTCATCTTTAAAATGTTTTTAACTTTAAACCATTGCTTTCATCTTAAATACAAGTTTATAATCCATAATACTGATTTTTCCAGTTTAAAAAGTTAATTAGGAAAGAAATATGCACAGATCAAGTGTAGGTGGATTTTAATGTGAGAGGACAACAGGAGATGGACTTTTTCAATGTACTTCACATTTAACAAGACATTAACAATGGACTGGATTGTTGTGCATTACTTGTGGATTATTGTGATGTTTTTAGCAACTGTTTGGACTTTCATTCTGATGGCACCCATTCACTGCAGAGGATCCACTGGTAAGCAAGTGATGTAATGTGATATAATACGTTTCTCCAGATCTATTCCAATGAACAAATAAACTCATCTACATCTTGGATGGCCTAAGAGTAGATTTTCAGCAAATATTCATTTTTTACTTTTATTCCTTTAAACTTTGTCCACTGTTTTTATATTTTACAAATAATGTTATTAAACAGGGTCAGACTCACCAGTTGGTTGAGAGCCACATGTGATCTTATAAGAAGTCCATATGCTGATTGCAATAAGAAAAGTAGCTATAAAGCCAAACACCTGTGTTTATGTAAAAACAGACATTAGTAACATACTAACAATACTCTATAGTTATACATTTTATTACTAAACATGAAAAGTCATTTGCTTATGATGCCTAATAGACCTTTATAAGAATTACTAATGCACTGCCCAATAGCAGAGTGTAATGCAACAGTAATGACTCGTAATTCGTAAATGACGCAGTAATTTCCTGCTTCCTTGTTCCAACACAAGAAGGCTTTGTGCATTTCCCTGGCCAGTCAACAGCATGTATTGCACATATTGCGAGCATAAAAAGGCACTCACAGATCCAGCGATTAAAGCTGAGATCCCATAACTCTGCACGGCTGCAACTATAGAGGCGATAAACACCAGGATTCCTCCCACAGCGTAATGTAAAAACTCCTGTGAAAGCAATAAAGAGCCAATTTGAGATGAAAAAGCAGCATAAACTTTCTGGAAGATTACAAATGCCATGATCTTCGGTGAGAAGATGCACGAGTGAAATGTGAGCTCTGCCAACTTACCGTCAACGTCCAGTTGATGCATGTGATTTTGCTTTGAAGTCGAAACAAATACATGAGGAAGAAGATTAAGAAGACTATGAGAAACCATGCAGTGACCACCTCAAAATAGCGGAAGGCAGAGTAATCTCTCTGCCGTTGCTCACAGTACACACAAAGGAAAGCAATCAGGAGGACCACCTGCAAAATTAGAGGTAGTAAATTTCATTTTAAAATCCCTTGTGCACTTCACAGCAAATACTAATATTTTACACTGACACATGGAACAAAGTAGCAATGCTTTTGAAATAAGATTTCAACAAGATAATACAACTCAGTAAATAAAACAGGTCCTTGGTTTCTGTTTCTGTTCATTTCTTTAGAAATAGTAGAAGTTATGAAAAGTTTAAATTAATGCTGTCAAAATTAGTGTTAACGCAGGTGATGAATTTTAAAAATATTTTACGCAGTAAACACAGGGGTGGGGAAAGGGTTGGTCACCTCACTCACGACTGCTGCTTCTGTCTCTTTTTTTTCTTGACAAGAAGTGTGTTTATTTAGGCGCAGAACATCTTTACAACCACATCAAACAGGAGATTTTTCAGACGCACACGCGGAAAGGTATGGGAAAGGTACAGGCGACGAGGGAGCTTCAGTAGAACAACAGTTAACTGCGGTCAGATGAGATTTTGTCAGGCGATATGTCATTAAAAATGAATTTTCCTGTCCTGTCAGCCGTTATACTGTGTTTGCAGCATGCACGCTTCAACTGCATGCACAAATAGGGCAGCACACCTGTATCATTTTATAATAAAGCGCAAATTAAACTATGAGTCAGATTCATGTCACGTTCAGTAGCGGTAGGTCTTAAAGTAACAGCAGCCAAATAACCTAATAACCCAGCTGCTGTGATGTCTATTAATCAAAGAACAAAAGAAAAAAAAGAGGATATTAATAACTTTTGTAGCTTTAATGATTCATCTATTAAAGCAAGAAGCCCCAAGAAGCTATAGTTTACAGTGAATTTATAACAACGCGTAGCGGAGTGCCTAAAACCCCCTTAGCTGTTATAAATTCACTGTAAACCACGGCTTCACGGGGGTTATTGCTTTTATAAACAGTTATTCCATATACATAGTAAGGTTTCACAAAATAAAACTGAGCAAATAAAGTGTAATGATATTAATACAAACATTATTCTTCTGTCAAACATTAGCTGCGTCTCATTTGTAAGGCTGCATCCTTCGGAGGTTGCATTTAAAGGCTGCATACATCATCGGGGAAGTCTCATTTAAGAAAAGTAACCATTAAATTGCAAAGTAAAAAAGAAATTATAGTATTTTACACCTCACAAGGAACAACAGTCAGTTTTATTACAGTTACTTTTCTTAAATAAGACATCCTTAATGACGTACGCAGCCTCCGATATGAGACGCAGCTAATGTAGTGCCTCAGAAACGGTTGTGGTTGCAACAAAGTGGTGGCCAAGCAACACGCAAACGTAAACAATACAAAGGTATGTTTGTAGAGTAATTTACAACAGCTTTGAACATGACTCAACCAATCAGAATCAAGGACCGTAACTAACGTCAGTGGTTAAATATTATAGGGAAAAAAGAACAATTTCCTAGAGACATCAGTAATATTGGTATCAGTGATACCTTTAGCCATAAAAAAATTTTTAAAAAATTAAAAACATACTGTCTTTATGTTGTTTCTACATTAATTTGTAGATTGAATGTAAAATTATTGCAATATAAAAAATACATATAAAATATATGTGCAATTAATTAGTTATTTTTTTAATCGATTGACAGCACTAGTTTAAATAATTTTGTTTCTGATATTATAAGTGTCTGATTTTTAACATTTAAAAATAAAAAATATTAATTTCTTTTTTAAATTGTAAAAAGCTATTTTAAATTTCAAAATATTTCTTTTACATAACATACATTTTAAAATAAATTAACCTAACCCTATCCACCAAAAAATATATATAAAATAAATATTTTTTAAAAAATAACATCAAAACAATAATATTACTCCAGTATTAAGTTTTGCAATCATATTTGTCTTGGGCTATAGTACTGTTAGAGTTTAAAATATGATGCATTTCCTACTTTAAGACGAATTGCTGTTGCATATAAGTGTTAAATAATTTATGCAAATAGAAAAAAACAGTGTTTCCTGTGAACACGGGTATTTCCCGTTGAACCGCTCAAGTAAAAATGTGTGAATGGTGTGGTTTTGGGGGGGGGGGTATTGGTTGTGAAACTACTTATATTCTATCTGAAAATTTTATGGTGACTATATAAACTTTGGTTTTGGTGGGTTTTGTGTTGAGCCCTCTTTTAGCCACAGAGGCCCCACATGTTGCAGTGCAAATCTCTCTAAATCTCTCTCATCACTGGAACCATTTTAGCAACCGGCTGTTCCTGAGCAACCGGGGTGTGTGAGTCTTAACAAATTATCATTGCCTGTCATCACCTTCTACACACTCAAACCAATACACATACCCTAAATCACACTCTGAACCACAAAACACTAAAAAAAAAAAAGTGTATCATTTCTTCCTCCCTAATACAGCAGTACCACGGATGTCACATGGTAATGCTTTGGTACTGAATGATTAACATATTTACATTAAAAAAAATGTGTGAACTCTGCTGTTTCCTGTTTAACTGATTAAGTAAATAAGTCTAATAGTGATTATACACCCTTGTTTAATGATTATTATATAATTTACCATGTTGTTTAATACAATTTTATAATAATATATTAAATGTTTTTGAAAATCATCATCCTACTATCAAGGTAAACTAAGTTTTAGCACTTTTATTAGTGAAAATAAATATTAGGAGATTTTTCCACCAACTTCTCCCCAAAAGATATGTATTAGGTGTGCTGCTGTGAATAAATTCACTGATTACTGTATCCTGCATTGTTCGTGTTAAAGCAAATGTGTTCATGGAAAGTTTAGTGAAGTGTTCCGTTAGTCGGTCAGTGAAGCATCGTCGCGTAAAAAAGTGAGTTACCAACTTTAAACCATCTAACTTTCCTACATTAAGGATTATATGCATTCCTCGACGTTAACTTCACAAAATAAATGTCATACAAGTATAACTATCTCTTACCACTTGGGCGATTTTCAGTAATCCTTGAAATGAACGCGCATAACCGATGTTGCAAAATCTTC
The DNA here is from genome assembly GCA_019740295.1 of Labeo calbasu. Lineage (NCBI taxonomy): Eukaryota > Metazoa > Chordata > Actinopteri > Cypriniformes > Cyprinidae > Labeo > Labeo calbasu. The sequence goes on along the minus strand of JAHKKF010520336.1, from coordinate 4,285 downwards.
CATCCGAGCTGGACGTTGTTGTTGTTGTGGTTGTAGTAGTAACGACAGTGTGTGACATTCTGGAAAATTTAGCTAATATTTGAGGAACTTCACAAAGAAAATAAGCTACGATTTATTTAAAGCAAACTGCTCACATTGAACCAACAGTTCAGTTAGTAGTAGCGTCCACTGCATTGGGTGTGACCAAAAACATACACGTTTCCACGGGATATAAGACAGCGCCGTCCACACGGGGGCGCGTGGAGGCTCAAAGAACTTTTTGAAAACATTTGTACACCAAATATATTATTATTTTTAAACATACTAGCTATAGTGACATATATCTGAAATACATAGGAAAATACATCATACAAATTTAACATAAAATGTTTTTTAAAAATTATCATACAGCATTCAAAAACAAATGTGATTGGTCCATCTGGATCAGCGCCTAGAAAAGAAACACACACCACGTGACAACGTGTTAACGTGATTCTCCTGAAAAATATGTAAATAAATAAATAATTCACACGTCTACGTATCTAGCCCTTGCCTTAACAGTAAAACTAAATTATTACTTAGATTCTTTGTACCTGACCAATAAGACACAACCTCAGGAAAGCAAAACCCCGCCCGTTTTAACTTTATGTATTATGAGACTTGCCATTTTTTGAGAATGAATATTTTCCACCACACGCAAAAGGCTGTTAAAACTAGCTACTATTTTACCCCTTGCACAAATCACTGAATACACACCCTCACAAACAGCTAAATATACNGGAAAGCAAAACCCCGCCCGTTTTAACTTTATGTATTATGAGACTTGCCATTTTTTGAGAATGAATATTTTCCACCACACGCAAAAGGCTGTTAAAACGAGCTACTATTTTACCCCTTGCACAAATCACTGAATACACACCCTCACAAACAGCTAAATATACATATATATATATATATATATATATATATATATTGTTTTTTTTTTGTTTCTTTTTTTTTTTTTTTTTCCCAAATTACAGTTATTTGGAGGTTTAAAGAAAGAAAATTTGTTAGAAAAAAACTGCAATAGGCCTGCTCCCATAATATTTTCCTGGATCAACTGCTTCCTCACACACACACATTAAAAAAAGAAAAAAAAAAAGAAAAAAGAAAGCATTTCCGCATTTTTATTTCCCTTTTGAAGACTTACTTCACTTCCAGAATAAACATCTATGTCATCCAACATGTTCATGTCTTTCTTTCTTCAGGCGAAAAGAAATTAAGGTTTTTGAGGAAAACATTCCCGGCTTTTTCTCCATATAATGGACTTCAATGGTGCCCAACAGGTTGAAGGTCAAAGTTTCAATGCAGCTTCAAAGGGCTCTACACGATCCCAGCTGAGGAATAATGACCTTATCCAGCAAAATGATTGATCACAAAAAAAAAAAAAACTTTTTAACCACAAATGCCCTCAAATGCCCTTTACTAAAAAAGCAAAATGATGATTTTGAAGTACACAGACGAAGAACTAACCGCGTGTGCCTTTTCCAACGTGATTATGCAATGCATGAAGTCACGCATGCTAGTGCAAGATGAGTATTTGTGATTAAAAAGTATAGAAATTGTAATTCTTTTTTTAGAAAATGACAGATTGATTTGCTAGACAAGACCCTTATTCCTCAACTGGGATCGTGTAGAGCCCTTTGAAGCTGCACTGAAACTGCAATGAAACTGCAATTTGGACTCTCAACCCTTTGGGCACTATTGAAATATGGAGAAAAATCCTGGAATGTTTTCCTCAAAAATCTAAATTTCTTTTGAATGAAGAAAGAATGGTATGAACATCTTGGATGACACAGGGGTGAAATTTTTAATCTAGAAGTGAACTAATTCTTTAAAATTAATTGATACCATAAATTGGTTCATCAAAATCTATTAAAATATATACATACACATAAAGGTCAACTTAACTGATCTTCAAATAAAAACAACGGAATTATAAAGTTACTTTTGGGCAATGTCCGGCGGGGGTCCTGGGGGCCTATTTTTTGGGGCCCTGCAGCTGGGAATCTTTTTCACCTTTCCCTCCTCTCTCAGTGCCCCTGTTGAGTACACATCACCATGTGTAGATTCACGACCTAGAAAGATTAATATATGCATATTAATACTATGCAACTCTACTATAATGAACAATTATATAGGTTTTATTAATCATCATACTCACCAACTGAACAAGTTCTGATATTGGCATAAACTGTCTCGTTAGTTTGATGTATAGACGTTTGAACCTGCTGTACACCTATATTCCTGGAAATTAAAACAATTATTGACATTGAAATAGGCCTACTTTAAAATAAAGATGCACAATTCGCTATTGGCTAGTTTAAATGAATAACATGCAGTCTTACCGTAGCATGACTCTCTGTGCACGTCGTCCTTTTTGGGGAAATAATAACACATACAGCACATCAGAATTTCCACACACCAATTTTTTATTTAAAAAATGCACAAAAAAAAAAATCAGGTACTTACTTCTTCTCATCACGTCCAAAATGAATGCTACAAGTCCGAGCAACAGCAACCACCCCAGAATGGCAGTTGTCACCAAAAGACCAGAACAATTTGTATTGTTTGGTGGAACTGGTTTCTGATCCTGGCCCAGTGAGTTTACAGCTTGGCAAGCGCTCACATCCTGGTCAGAGACTAGAACTGAGCTGGTGACTATGTAGTTGCCGTAGTCAGTTTTGTTTGGAGCGTTTTCTAGCAATCCAGATGAGGAGGTCCATTTTACTTGTGGAATTGGATTCCCTTGGGCAATGCATTTCAGCATCATACCTTGAACCTCAAAATCCATGGATAGGCTAAGGATTTGTGCCGGAGCTACAGTTGACAACCACAAAAAAAATCTGTAATTTCATGCATACAATGCAATGGTCCCAAAAAGCATTTAGACACTTAAGCTGCAATTAAAATGTATCATTAAATGTATAAAATGTATACTTGAAACTGAGTAAATTATGACAGAATTTTCATTTTTGGGTGAACTATCTCTTTAAGTCTGACTTAAGTGTGACTGTTTATTTTTGTGATAATACAAATGCTGTGTAAACCTTACCATTGATATTAAGCATTGTGTATTTCCCGAAATTATCATAATTCAGCTCCACCCTGCAGGTGTACTGTGAGGCGTTGGTAAACTGTAAATTATTGATCCTTAGGGAAATGTCTCCTTTCCTGGGGTTACCTTGAAGTGAGGTTTGCTCTGATGATCTTGGATCAGTACAGTTAATGTCTTGTCTGTTTGTCTTGTTGTGAACTTTGCATTGAAAAATGGGTTCATGCTTGTTGCCCTGCATCCATTTAACAGTGATGTCTCCAGTGTAAGTATTTTGTTTTGGGTGTGTGAAGACGCAGGGGAGAATCACATTTTGTCCCAATGTGCCATTGACCTGATCCTGTACTTTCATGGTCCATTGTGAACATGTCAGGTCTGCGGACGAGAACAGAACAACAACATATAATTGTTACAAGATAGTCTAAAAACTCTAAATCTGGAGTTAATCATAGTTTTTAGAGGATATGTTTCCTGTTTACATTTATTGCTTTCATTATAATTCTTTCGTACACTAGAAAAATGAAAAGATACACAAGGAAAGCTTTGCAATTTCTTAATGCTAGACCAGTTCTCCAAGACTTTGCCTGTACAGTATCGGAAGAAACTAAAGTGTCAAATTAGTTACATTCTTGCTTTTAAAAATGTAAAAAATTATATATTACCTTTGAGACTACAAATAAAAAAAAGCAGACCAAACACAGAATTCTGCATCTTCGGAGAGAACATTGTGGGATCTCATAGACAGAAGATTTATAATGAAGGTATTGCGACTAAACAAGATGGTAAGTAATGCCTAAAAGAAGGAACTGTCTACTTACGTTTCCCAAATACCCTTTTTATCATGAACTGGTCAGTGCAGGTAGTTTCCTCTGAAATGCCCTGCTCCAAAAATGAAAGTCAAATTTCTCACAATGAATTGCTTACAGGAGCACCGCATGGTGCAATCTTTATCAGGTTTCTCGTCACTCTTAGATTAAAGATTTTTCTTAAATTATTTCAGTAAAGTCTAATCATTAAAGTTAAGGTAAAGTTTTAGTTACAGTTAAAACTCCGAATGTTTGTTCATGATCTTCGTGTGATAGATAGACAGAACAGAAATATAGATAGATAGACAAAATTAATTGACAGACAGACAGAGAGACAGAGAGATAGATAGATAGATAGATAGATAGATAGATAGATAGATAGATAGATAGATAGATAGATAGATAG
>JAHKKF010520335.1:0-40780 GCA_019740295.1 Labeo calbasu | reverse complement strand
CTGACTGACAACCTGGTTGCCTCACTTCTACATCATATCCAGAACGAGCAATCCAGCATTCCTTTTGGTACCAGAGGTTTCTGGGATAACATTTCATCACCTAAGGTCTACACTCACGAAGATTTGCCCTCATTGGCCACAGACGCCATAATAATTGGCGGTATGGACGGGTTCATTCTCGGGACAGAAGTTGCCTCATCTAACGTTCGTGAGCAATCACTGAGTGACTTGTTGAAGAGATACTACAGCCACCAGCCTGATGCCGCAGGGTTGAACGCATCGCCCCGTCTGATCAGTCAAAACCGAAGGAAGACCTTCAAACAGCTCGTCAGCTTCTCTTTGATGAAAAGCCAAGTGGTCCAGTCTCTAACAGTTCGCCGCAACTTAAATGAGTCTGAGAGGAAGAGGCTGGATGATGTTGTGAATGACGGGTTTGACAAATTTGTCCATGTCTATGCAAGTAATTCAACATATTTCTTTATTACTGATGTTAATAAAATCATTTTAAACATATATTTAAATAAATACATTTTCTGACTCAATATATATATATATATATATATATATATATATATATTGTTTTATACTGTTAAGTTTTGAAATATTTTAATATCATTTAGGTGATCCACTTTATTTATGACAGATTTGCAATCTGTCAGTAGCAATACTATGTTCTAACGTCGCTTTTTTCCCTCCAAAGCTTGTCCCAGCTTCAAAACGAGGTCTCAGTGGGGCGCTGCAGCTTTTATTGGTTCGCCCTCCTATCTGTCTCTTCCTGTACCATACCTTTTCATCCACCACACATATTCACCCTCCAGGCCTTGCACCACTTTTGATCAATGTGCAAGTGACATGAGATCCATGCAGAAGTACCACCAGCAAACCAATGGATGGTCTGACATTGGATACAGGTTAGAAAAGTCCAAATTTGTTAGGCAACATTCTGTACCATAAAGCCCTTTGAACTGTTTTGTGTGCTGTACAGAATCACTGCAGTTTAATTTCTAATAACTTGTCCCCCTGAAGTTTTGTTGCAGGTTCTGACGGAAACATATATGAAGGTCGTGGCTGGGATTGGGTTGGTGCCCACACTTCTGGGTACAACTCCAAAGGCTATGCCGTATGTTTCGTTGGAGATTATACCTCCACCCTCCCCATAAAGAGTGCAATAGACATGGTGCGGTACGACTTCACAAGTTGCGCTATAGGCAGAGGCGGCCTGTCCTCAACTTACAACTTATACGGACACAGGCAAGCCAGTTCCACGGAGTGCCCAGGAAACACCCTCTACCGTGAAATCCAGAACTGGGAGAATTGGGAGGTAAAAAAAAAAATTGATTATTGGGATTTATTGTATTCATGAGGTTCTGACTTCTCCAAATGCACTGTGGTAACAGTTCAGACCATAACTGTGTGTCTGTGTGTTTCTCTCCTTTTCTCTACAGAGTGTTTTGCCTTGATGACTGGGGCATCAAAAATGGACAACTAATTGTGTCTCTGGAAAACAGTACATGTATTACATGTATCAATCATAATAAATGCACAATAAATTCTCTTTTAAAATCGTGTCTATTGTTTTTTTTATTATACATTACATTACAAATTAATCTAGTCAAGTAATTTAAGGCAAATTGGTATAATCAAAGTGTCCTTTTTTTGGTCCTTTATAAAATCAATAACATTCAAGTACATTATTTTGATCAGACACAACGCGCCTTATTTTTACATTGTTAGAATATAATAAAATCAGCAAGTCTAGCTAATATAATTATATATATTTACAAATCGTACAATGCTGTGGTAGAATTAAATAATTAAATAGCTTTTAAATAGTAAATACAATAGACCATGTGTATATACTGTATAGCGTGCTGTAGAAAAGTGTTTGTCCCCATTCTGATTTCTTCTGTTTTTGTGTAGCCTCTGTCACACTTAATTGTTTCGAAAATGAAAACAAAATCTAACATAAAACATGCATTCTTCAAATCATAATGTTATTTGTTGGAGCAAAAAAGATACATAAAACTGTATGGGACAGGATAGCCTGTTTTCAGTAGTGAACTGAATCAAATCCAGAAACAAAGCAACCATACTCACAGAAAGACTAAACAGCCTCTCGTTGCTGATGTTTGAGCAAGAACTTACAGAGACACTGGAGCCAGTTGACATAATTAAGGCATTCAAGGACAGGCCACGCCACGCCATCTCGCTCTTTAAGCAGCTAACAGGCACTATTAAAGGTACTGTGTTATGACTATGTTGTTGGCGATCCTGAGTGCAATTGTACAGTTATATTCTATATAATTTTATGTGGCGAGCTTGAGTATAGTTTTAGACATCAGACTATTCTGTAATGTTAGTGATACGTAGAGTCTGGGTTATTTGCGCATTAATCTGTCAATAAATGTGGCACTCAGTTTTTCTGATGCACACCCAGAGTCTCTTTTCCAAGGCGTTGGGAATCGACAGTCGATTCCAAAGGTCTGAATCGATTCCATCAGGGGGAATCGACTCCCCATTCAGAGCAGTTCAAAAAAGCTTATACATGGGCGCCTCTCAAACGAACGGCTGCATCATACGAAGGCTGCACATCTCGGCTACTGTCATCAAACGTCGCTGAATGTTGATTTACAAAAATAAACTGAATGAAAAGTCGGTACTGAGCACATCTGAGTTTGAGGATGCAGCCTTCGGTTAAGCACAAAATGCTCCTTTAATACATGATATACCTATTTATTTCCATTTCACCTGGTTACTGTGAACTGTTTCAAAACCGTTTAATTTAATCACTTTTATTTTGCCTCTGTCCTCGAGTGTGCTGCAGCCATACAACATTAAAATTTGGTTATATTTACAAAATAAAATTAAAAGTTGTACACTAAAAACATTGGAATTTTTTTTCTTTGTACTTTAGCCAATTAAATAAAGGTTAAAGAGAATGAACAGATAACATATTTTTGAAGGCATTTCACGAAACCTCTTTTAAATTATTTTTTTATCTGCATCGCCCACGAAATTAGTCATAGCCCACAGCTGAGCAGTGGACATGCGTTTGTTGCATGAATAAAACAAGACTGTACAGTTAAGCTGAATGATATTTACTTCAACCGTATGTGTTGCACAAAATTAACAAACTGTACACTAAAACAAAATAACCAGAACATTAACAACAACACTGATATAAGAGCTTGTGGTTTATGTCAGTCAGACGCGCTCTTGGCCACTGATCTGTGCTCTCGGCGCTTAAGTTATATAACTGTGTGTTGTTCTGCTTTTCTCTACAGAGTTATTTGCCTTAATGACTGTGGCATCAACAATGGACAACTAATTGTGTCTCTGGAAAACAGTACATGTATTACACATATCATTAATTACTGCATATAAAAAATCATATCATTTGTGAATGTGTGTGTGTGTTATTACACATTACATAATAAATTATTCTATTCAAGTTATTTAAGGCAAACTGGAAAAACTGAACTTGCCTTCAATACTTTAGGTCAAAAACAAAGTTCCTTTACAACATAATAATATAAAATAATGTTCAAGTACATCATTTTGACCAGACACATCACCACCTCACTGTACAATTTTGTATATTTACAAAACTATGTGGTTAGAATTAAAGTAAATAGTTAATAATTAATACACCTCAAATGTGTGTATGTGTGTGGATAGCAAAATATAACATAAAGGCAACCTGAGTGACACAAAATTGTTTAATTATATTTTTATTAATGATAATGTGATCATGTCTAATACCAAATGGTTGTTATAAAACAGAAGAATGCAACAAAGGTATATCCAAACAACAGGTTTTATTGCTGGTTATGGCAGGTAAATGTGAACAGCAGGTGAGTAACTGGTAAATTGGTCAATGCAGAGGTAATGGCAGAGAGTAACAGTCTTATCTTTAGCAGGTATGGATCCAGTGGTGTTTGTGAGCCAGATCGGGGAGCTGGATGCAGATAGGTAGTCAGGCAAGTGTCCATGTATGAATGACAAGACCAGACAATGGTGAACTGAAGAGATCAGGCTTAAAGGATTAGTTTACTTCCAGAATAACAATTTCCTGACAATTTACTCACCCCCATGTCATCCAAGATGCTCATGCTTTTCTTTCTTCAGTTGCGAAAAAATGAAGTTTCCCTTTTAGTTAGTTGATGTTGTGATGAATGATGAACACTAGGGGTCACTCTTGGGAGGCCAAACAGCTCTGACCAATTAAATTGGTGAGCAAATTTTGCATAGCTGACCACACCCTGGACATCCAGGTATAGATAAGCCAAATGCCATTTGCCCGGTCTTTCTATTTTTCGGAGCCGAATGCAGCATCTATCTGCGAGAAGCAGCACTCATTTACCTCTCGATTCCTTGGGTTACACACACACTCAGCGTTTCTGGCCCTCCCATTTGCAATGGCCAGATGCCGAAACCATGCATCAGAGCCTGCTCAGACACAGTCATTTGGACACAGATGCAACAGGTCCGTCATCCAGCCAGCGCAACGCATGTTGGTTCCCTCATCTGTTGGTGCCTTGTTTGACAGACCTAGCAGACAAGGCACTATGTGCTCCAAAGGACATTTTACCTCCTACCATGGTGCCTCTGCTCCGCTCAGCCATAGGAACCCTGTTCTTCCCTTCGGGCTGTCCCTATCTCTTCGCATCTTTATGAAAGTAGCAGAGGCTGCCCTTGCTTCTCTCATCGCACAGACCCTGTGCAAACTCAGGGAGGACAGAGAACAGTTCTTGCTAGTGGCGCCGTTCTGGCCCAACACGACTTGGTTCTCGCAGCTTATGCTATTGACATCAGCTAACCCCTGGTGATTTCCCCTGAGAAGGGACCTTCTCTCCCAGGGGAGGGGCACAATCTGGCACCTGTGCTCAGACCTCTAGAACCTCCATGTTTGGTCCCTGGTGCATTTTCGCTGATTGGTGTTCTTCCCCTGCCGTCGGATCACTGCTTTCCTTCCTTTAAGAAAACAAGGACAGGCACCTGTCTGCTTCCACGCTTAAAATGTATGTGGCTGCTATTGCAGGAAACCACAACACTGTAGATGACAGATTGGTAGGGAAGCACAATCTAGTTGTCAGATTTCTAAGAGGGGCCTGGAAGTTAAATCCCCCAAGATCACGCCTCATTACCTCTTGGGTCTCTCAGTGGTCCTTCAGGCCCTACAGAGAGAGCCGTTCAAGCATCTTGATCTTGGCAGTTGATCTTGGCAGTTGATCTTAGTGCCCTCTCCATGAAGATGGCCTTCCTGACTGCGCTCACTTCTATCAAGTGGGTGTGGGATCTTCAAGCCCTCTCTGTTAACGAATCATGCCTAGAACTCAGTCCAGCAGACTCTCATGTTGTCCTGAGACCCCATCCAGGATATGTACCATCCAGGTTGGGCTACACCTAATACATTTGCCAGATTCTACAAGCTGCAAATAGAACCAGTTTCATCCAGAGTTCTGAACTAGTTCTCAACTAGTTCTTGAATTCAAGTGACTGATAGAGCGTAGAGCTTGCACACAGCACCTTCCCCATCTCAGATGGCATTGCGCTCATTAAGTTCAGTTCCTTCACATGAACCCTGGATGACCTTTCCATCACTTAAGCACATTTTACATATCGAATTGTAGAATTCATTATGAGAGAGTTTCTCCCAAGTAAACTCCTGCAATGGGCTAGTGCCCCATACACTGTGGCTCGTCTTCGTGGCCCCATATGTTTAGCACTCCACTGATTTGCCCCTTGGGTTCAGTGCCTCCCCTAGACACACACATGGTCTGTTACTGGGTTCTGTGTCCAGTAACTCTGTCCGGTGTGGAGCCCATCAGAGAATCTTCCTTATGTGGTACAAGTCCATAGGTTGATCCTCATGTTACCTCTTCTTTGGGTAGGATGTGACCTCCATAGTATTTTCCCAGTATTCCTTACTGGGAAAATGTATGCTCCCATTGATTACCAGGACTCAAGCTGTTTTTATTCCTGTTTTTCTAACAAGATGAGAAAAGGCTCCGGCTGAGGTGACCTCAACCCTTTGGTGGCTCTCCCTTATGTTGGAGAGCAAGGTCGTAAGTCTTGGGTGTTGGAAGATTGCGAGGAGGGGTGCATTTGATTGTGACATGACGGGCTTGTCAACATCTGTGCCCCTGAGCTCTCGTAAAGCAGTCCAGCATCTTTGCGCTTAGTACAGGGACCCCTAGTGTTGGTATCATTTGACACAACGTGACCAATGTGATAATGCCCATTGATAAGTTTTGCAGAATGTGACACAAAATCCATGAATTAGTGATCTTCCAAATCCTGTTTGTTCCTCTTAAACACATTCAGGAAAGTCAGCCTCGAACTGTTGTTCCTACAACTCATTCGATTTCATAACTGCGATCCTATTAACAGTCATGTGAGGATGGTTTTCAACAACATGCTTATCCATTTGCTTAACTGGTCCATTAACTGTCCATCCAAACATGATCTTTATATCGTATGGACCACTGTCTTGACTACGAATGTTCTGCCATGGCTCCAGTGCTTCTGGCACATTAGCTCCGATCAACAGTTCTAGCATCATACATGGCTTAAATGAGGCCAAAAAGCACTTTCACACCGCATAGTTCTAAGAACTTAGTCCTAAGAACTAGCCAGCATGGTGGTTTCTAGGAACCAATTTCCCCCTCAAGCCATTTTCCTGGTTGCATTCACACCAGCAGTAGGAACTCTGAAGCGGATGACAGCGACGTCTTTATTTGTGGCATTTACAAACATCAACAACCGGTAAATGGAGGGTGCAGTGTTTGGAGCTGTTTTGTGTTGTGGGTTTCGTGGTAACTGAGATGGAACATAAACACACAATTTATGCGATTGAAAGAGCATGAAAGTCTTACTAAATCTCTTGTGACAACTTGTAACAGTGTAGCATGTCATTGAGGCTGAGAAAGAACACAACACTGCAGACAACAGGTAGATAAATACCGTTATAGCTGTTTTCCATGTTAGTGGAGTGGTAGCCGGTGTTTTGTATGCGTTTGGCCAATCAGCGTACACTTACAACACTGTCAGTTCCTATAAAACTGTCGTCAGTGTATGTGTACAGCCAAATGTGGAGCCTTTCAAATTACACTCCATTTAAAAATCATCTGTGTCCAGGGTCTGCGCTATTTCTCGCCAGAGGTTTTGACCGATAACACTGTCTTCATACTCGTTTAAACTAGAGTTGTGGATATCTAACAATCCCCACACACAAGCACTTGTCGACACTGCCGTGTATTTATATTGGCGGTCTCTGATAGATTCTTGATGTTGCGCCTCTTCCTTTTCTTTTACGGCTGTGAAACAATGGCTCGGCTAGTGTTGCGCCACCTTGTGGACAAACTAATAAGTACAAAAAACAATTCAAAGCATATGCGTGACCTGCACATACTCTTCCCTCAGGCCAGATGAAGATGATTGGTGGGCCACCAATTCAATAGCTCTGGTTTACAGGCTGTGCAAATTGTTCTCTTTCGACCTCAGTGTGTTTGTAACTGCAGGACAGAAAGATAATTCAATATTGACAGTCGAGTGAAGATTCTTCAAGTCTGTGCTTAGTACTTTGCGAGTTGCGTCCAGTTAGGAAGACATTTGTTGCTATTGTGTGAGTAATATCAATGAAATTTTAAAATGTATTTAAAATGTAATATAATCTAACTAAAACTACTTTTTGGAATCTGATTACATTATCCAGATTACATGTACTACATTACTACCAAGTACTGAGAACATGGCGTCGGAACCACTGAATATGTCTGTGCACTTTTTAGAGCGCCATCAGTCAAATCTATTCCACATGACGAATGCGCTATTAGATTAAGCTCTATGCTCACACGTATGAACAGGCAGCATCTGGGGGTGGAGGAGTGGACGGAGCGGGTGTGGGCGCATCAGGCGCAATCCTTAAACATATTTCAAAGGAAGCGGGCACCACAGTCCTGAACACATCGCTGTCTTTACTGGGTGTGTTTAGGGAATATCTGCATTTATTCATATGCGATTTGATTAGCTACTGGTGGTCTGTTATGATTTTGGCCAATACAGGATACCACTGTATGATGCGCATCAGAGGGGATTTAGATGGGTATACGCAAAGCCAACTGATAGTGGGTATACGCAGTGTACTTGGATATACCCTGCACTACAACACTGCATGTTAATAAACTCCATTTTGTGTTTTCACTAATTATTCGTGGCTGCTTCACTCCCGAAACACACCAAAGTAAACAAAGTGTATCTACTGCTCAGATACAGCTAACCCGTCCCCGATACTTCATTCAAACTTTTGATTATTTACTTAATTTTTATTTTTATTGAAAACAAATGCCTTTCCGATGTAAAATGAGATTTGAAAAGGCAGAAGAACGACTTCGGCAATAGGCGGATGCAAACTCGGGTCATTTGCGTCAAAAAACACTAATTACTCGCTTTACCCCTTACGCCACTGGAAACATGTTTAAACAGCCGTCTTTTGTAATGTTGTCACGTTAATGGGACTCACCCACATTTATTTTGCTTCCGACGCCCATGACTAAGAGTAGGGAAAGTATGTGATTTCGGATGCAGCCCATGTTGTCCGTGGGGATTGTCAACAGCTTGTGTCAGTTCTTCAGTACATGTCATGAACATGCGCTTGGTGCCCTCTGCTGGTTGGTAACGTTATTGCATGTTCCTGTATTTTGCTTAAAGCTCACATTGCCTTTCAAATCTAATATTTTAAAGTCAACTTGAAGTCAAAATAGACCCTGCGTACTTTTTCCAGCTCTTATTGTTTATGATTTTTTATTGTTATGACTTGTTGGTGCATGCTCTTCCGAAGGAAAAAAGTTTGCTTTTATAATCCATCATCAGAATTAAACAAATAACCCTTTTAAAATAGCCAGTAGCGTTTCGTTTATATCACAGCTTGGGCCAGAGCCGTTGAGCTCGGTAAAGCTGCATTTGACAGCGTATAACAGCCACAGTCAAATAGATTCCCCCTTTAGATTCAATATACAACTAGAGCAAAACAAAAAGCTGAGGATATGCAGTTTAAAAAGTGTTCTATCTCTTCTATTCGTCAGTGTTGTTTGTCGAACCGTTTCTCCTCCTAATCTCATGCATATCGCTATAAATAAAACATAGCATTCTGTGTAGAATGGACCCGATAAGTTTAGTGGTTTGCACCGACTCACGCATGTGATCCGTTCCGTGCTGTCGTGTGTCTCTGGACCGGATCAGACTTCGCGCTTTGCAAAATCTTCTTTCGCCCCTGAAATCGAGTCTCTGAATCGTTCCCTATATCCTATATAGTACACTACGTGCCACTCACCATACAGAAAAAAATAACTCCGTGAACAAGTGAACGATTTCAGCCGCAGCTACAGCGTTTATTTATAGTGTAGGGGGCGGGACGCTTCGGATTCTAGAGAGCATTTGATTGGACAAAAAGTTGAGAATCTGTTCCATATTGGCGAAGGTTAAAGACTGTAAGTTTTTAATGCTTATATCTTGTAAATGCGAATTTTGTCATTGTTTTTTTTTTTATAGCATTCTAGGTTACAGTTAACCTTAAGGCTAACATATTCATACTAAAAGCCATAAAACTGGGAACAGTTTAACATTAACACAATACAGTTCTACCACAATAATGGCAAATAACAATAGATTTGCCACTTTTCATGAGCCAGTCAGTGTTGTTAACTAAAACTATTAAAATAGTTAATTTAAATGAAATAAATTATAAATATTAGATGCAAAACTCAAAAAACAAAGCTAAATTAAAATATCAACAAATGTTACAATTGTATCAATTTTTACCAAAGTAACACTGGAACCAGTCAGTTCCTGATGAATTTAAAATTTTTCTCTATTCTCTTAATGAATACTCTTGTTTACATAAAGTATGTCTCATTTTGGGAGTATAATAGGTTGTGAACCTTTTATAATTAACTTTGAATATTCATATATTGTGTACTCGTGCATACTCAAATACCATGAACTGTACACTAACACTCTTGTGTTATGATATGAATATGTACATATAGGCTAGTATAATCAGTTTATTTTAAATTATGTGCTGTTTGATGTCAACAGTGTTGTTCTTCCTCTCTGAACAACCACACAAATGCAAAGCCACAATGTAAAACTTCACATCAATACAAAACAGTATTTTGTGGATTTTAAAGTAAATGTGAGAGTGTACTGATGCAAACATCTGTCCAAGTTTAATTCTTATCTTTAAAAAAATTAGTGAGTTCCAAGATTCAGAGCAGAAAAACACCTGTACAAATAAGCTTTTAACATTTTTTTCTTGTTTTTTTTTTCAGACTGTTACCTAAATTCACCCGTATCAAATATGATTTAAACTTTACCAAATGTCCATGGGAAGCCTAACGATTTTTCTATTTGGTGAACCGGTTAGGTTGTTTACCTTTTGATAAAACGTATCGCAAAGTAATTTTTTTTGTGATAAACTGCAAATTACCTTGTGATGAACCGTTTCAGAGGCTGCTTTGATACAGAGTAAGACCAAAAAAACACTCTTTATCTATCAACATGGTTTCCAAAAACTAATTCTAAAAAACATATCTGAAAGATTATTAGCAATAAAAAACACTTTTCTCTAAGATTTGACATTAAATGGAAAGCTCTGAAATTGTATTGTAGCACTTCTCTGTTTTCTTTTTGTCTTTTTGAATAACATGTCAGAATGCATGAATGTAAACAATTGAGTAACGCTTTACAATAAGGTTTAATTTGTTAACATGAGTTAACTAAATTAGTGAGCATGAACTAATAATGAAAAATACTTCTAAAGACTTTCTTAATCTTAGTTTATGTAAATTTCAACATTCACTAAAATATTGTTAAAATCAAAAGTTGTATCTGTGAATGAACAGTTATATTTTTATTAATGTAAATTGACAAAGATGAATAAAATGCTATAATAGATGAATTGCTCATTGTTAATGTTACATATAAGTTTATTTGAGGTAGACTGGAAGCATCTGTCACTTTCTCAAAGCAAAATCTTTATATAACAGAACACAGTTTATCAGCGTGAGCTTGCATAAGCGTTGTCTTTATAATGGGGTAGGTCGTAACGGGACTGTGTGAACAGAGACTTTCCAGTGATCTCAAGTTCTGTCATCATGGGTTGGTACTTGCGCTTTCTTCTTTCTTTGCTTGTGGTGTTTGCTGCTGAAGGTAAGTCTTATATTCGATGTTCTACTTGCTATGCTGAACTATAACTGGTTTACAACATTTTATGTTCATTTATTGCTTTATTTATGTTCATGCTTGTTTTAATATATTAATTTCAGGACTGTTAAAGGTTGACATTGTTACTGTTCTTGTTTTCTGTGCCCCCCTTGTTTTCCATCAGCCACCACCACAAAGCACATGAGGGACTTCATCAGAGCTGTGGAGAGTATTGAAGCTGCAAATCCAGGACTTCAGATGCTCGATGTGGTGAAAGGTCTACGTAAAGTTGCTGGCGTTGAAACTGACCTCACCAAGCGTTATCTCGGTGACCTCAGTGATGCCCACAACCTTGCGGCAGATCCATCAGTCACTTCCTACGTAAGCAAGGTCATTAAACACAGCCTTTCTCAGGTGGGTAAGGAGGAAGGTGTGGTTCTCACCATAGATGGTTCAAATGTGGCGTTGGCCCCAATGCTCCTCGGTCTTCAAGCTGGGCTGCAGTCCAACTTCCAAGGCCTTTACCCTTTAACTCTGACTGACAACCTGGTTGCCTCACTTCTACATCATATCCAGAACGAGCAATCCAGCATTCCTTTTGGTACCAGAGGTTTCTGGGATAACATATCATCCCCTAAGGTCTACACTCACGAAGATTTGCCCTCATTAGCCACAGATGCCATTATAATCGGTGGTATGGACGGGTTCATTCTCGGGACAGAAGTCGCCTCGTCTAACGTTCGTGAGCAATCACTGAGTGACTTTCTGAAGAGTTACTACAGCCACCAGCCTGACGCCACAGGGTTGAGCGCATCGCCCCGTCTGATCAGTCAAAACCGAAGGAAGAACTTCAAACAGCTCGTCAGCTTCTCTTTGATGAAAAGCCAAGTTGACCAGGCTCTAACATTTCGCCGTAACTTAAATGATTCTGAGAGGAAGAGGCTGGATGATGTTGTGAACAATGGGTTTGACAAGTTTGTCCATGTCTATGCGAGTAATTAAACATATTTCTTTATTACTGATTTTACATTTTAAACATATATTTAAATAAATACATTTTCTGACTTAATATACCTACATTGTTTTATACTGTTAAATTTGAAATATGTAATATAATTTAAGTAATCCACTTTATTTATGACAGATTTGCAATCTGTCAGTACTGTGTTCTTACATTACTTTTTTTCCCTCCAAAGCTTGTCCCAGCATCAAAACGAGGTCTCAGTGGGGCGCTGCAGCTTATATTGGTTCGCCCTCCTATCTGCCTTATCCTGTGTACTACCTTTTCATCCACCACACATATTCACCCTCCAGGCCTTGCACCACTTTTGATCAATGTGCAAGTGACATGAGATCCATGCAGCAGTACCACCAGCAAACCAATGGATGGTCTGACATTGGATACAAGTTAGGAAAGTTCCAATTTGTTAGACAACTCTGTATGCTCTGTATGCATAAAGCTTTTAAACTGTGTTTTATGTTCTGTACAGAATCATTGCAATTTAATTTATAATAACAATCATTGTTTGTCCCCCTGTAGTTTTGTTGCAGGTTCTGACGGAAACATGTATGAAGGTCGCGGCTGGGATTGGGTTGGTGCCCATGCTTATGGGTACAACTCCATAAGCTATGGCGTCTGCTTCATTGGAGATTATACCTCCACCCTCCCCATCAAGAGTGCAATGGACATGGTGCGATACGATTTCATAGGCTGCGCTATAACCAGAGGTGACCTGGCCTCGACTTACAGCTTATACGGGCACAGGCAAGCCGATTCCACAGAGTGCCCAGGAAACACCCTCTACCGTGAAATCCAGAATTGGGAGCATTGGGAAGTAAGTAGATTATTGATTCTTCAAGTTCTGACAAATGCATTGTGGTAACAGTTCAGACTATAACTGTTTGTTTCTCTGCTCTTCTCTACAGAGTTATTTGCCTTGATGACTGGGGCATCAACAATGGACAACTGATTGTGTCTCTGGAAAACGGTACATGTATTACATGTATCAATCATAATAAATGCATAATAAACTCCCTTTAAAAATCATGTCTATTGTTTTTTTTTTTTTTTTTTTTTTTGTTATTACACACTACATTAAAAATGAATCTAGTCAAGTAAGGCAAATTGGCAAAAATCGAATTTGCCTTAAATGCGTTTAACCAAAAGCAAAGTTCCTTTACAAAATGATAATGTTCAAAGTACATTACTTTCATCACACATTGCGTGTTATTACACATTGTTAGAATATAATAAAATCAGAAAATCTAGCTAATATGATTTTTTGCATATTTACAAAACTAACTATGCTGTGGTTAGAACAAAAACACCTTAAATGTAGCTTGATTGTACTTATGTTTTAATTGTTTTATATTTGTTAATCATATATAAATGTTTTAAGGCATTTTCTCAGTAAAATATAAGTAGTTACATTATTTACGCATATTAACAGTTACCAGACATCTAGCTATGTACAGTACGACTTAACATTTGCCAGTTTTTACATATATAGACAGACACACACGCACACACACACAAATAGATGGACAGACAGACAGATATATTAGTATTACACTAGATATGTATCATGCCTGATGTTTACTTTATTCATGTAACAGTTTTTATACAGCTGACTTTTAATAATCTTCTAGAAAATAATATATTATGTATAATTACTTTTATATACATCAAAGTCATAATAAAATATTACAATATTTATATTTTGCCGTTTTATATATTTTAAAGCGCATTTTGAATTATTAAATTATTAATAATTATAGCATTTTACATTCTTTTCCCTCTTTAAATGAGTGACATTTAGTCATTCACACACTAACAAGTGTACTGAAGCAGTCCGCTAAGCACCGCCACGCAACAACGCCGTTGTTACCGCACAGATCAGGTGTCGTTCATCTCTCTCAACCTGCTGTGAAAGAGTTACAGCGTGGCTGATACATAAACTCCTTTCCCCTCCCCACCAACGTCACCATCCCTCCGAAACTAACAACATGGAGTCCGGTGTTTAGAGTGCAAAGGCGGTCTTCACCGTTAGCTAAACCTACATGCTTTTCCCGGTGCTCCTGAGGGAAGGCAGCGACGCTCCGGGACGCATAAAACGCAACGCACACATGCTCTATAAGCGCCCGTGCGTTCGTGCCACTTCAATCCATATTAGACATGGATAGAGCGATGTGATTGGACGCAGAAGATTCCAAAGACAGGCCGCTTTCCGTGAGTGTTGCACAATTCCATCCTCGCCGCACACATCCAGAGAGATGTTTAACAGATTGTGTTCCTAGAGAAGGACAGCGTGTGCGGATAGTCCAGTCTTGACATCGCAAGTTATAAACGCATGTAATCTGCATAGACGAGCCCCGTTATTTCGGGAGCCGGTGTGTTTTTCCCCAGTAAAAACGGCCTCATTTGATATTATCAACATAGGAAATGAGGCATGATAAAATAGGTCAGGCAGAGTGACACTCCTCAGGAGTTAAACACAAAGATTTAGTTATTCAAATGCACTTTTTCAGAGGTTGGACTGCACAGAACACTATGATTTATCTCTTGAGCTTATAAACCTTCTATAGGCTTTCTTTAAAGACACCATAATTTGACTTTTGTGGCTTCTCGTCTATATCTATTGCATACTGTATGCAGTAGATATAGACGAGAAGCCACAAAAGATTAGATTGCATCTTAGTTTTGTCCAGAAATGGAATTGCTCTTCACAGGACAGGAGAGGTGGACTGCAGTTGCACCCAAGCCAGTGCACCAGGGACCATGGAGCCTGAGGATGATCTCTCGACCAGGGACCCCCAAGATCTAATGTCCACCCAAGGGCTACTGCCTTCAACATCCACTTCTTTGCTCAACTGCAGCTTCCTGGTATAGCCAAGACCCTTTGCTGCATCACAATTTGCCTACTTATATTATGGCCAAAAAATGTGTACCCTTTCTGTGAAGAAAAAGTGTACTTTTGAGTGTGTAGCAGAAGAGTAGACAAGCTTTGTCCTAATTTACTTACATGCAGTCACTGTTTAAACTGCCCTGTCAATAATCTTCTCACAGTTAACATCCTCCACATTACGTTTAATTTAATTACCTAACTTATTAGAAATGAAGCAGCATGTTGATCTGCCAGTCGTAGTTCTGTCGTGCCAAGAGCTCTCGTGTGTTTGACACATTTAAAATCTGATGACTAAATATTTCACAATGTTGAAATATGTGGATAACATTACATTTTTTTCATCAGGTTAGATATTGATCATTAATAAACTCCTTTATCTAACCCTCTCTAGTTAACCCTCAGTGTTGCATATACACCATGTTTTTTTCTCACTTTTTATTTGTGTTTGTAGTACCTTTGGGATATTTTTTAACACGCTAATTTTATTTTTGAATACTACTTAGGAAGTATAGCATGCAAATTGGCACAGCATTTAACACCCCTTTTTCTCTTTGGATTAATTTATTCAAGAAAATAGATTTTTAATTGTTACTCTGTGAATTTAAAAAAAAGCATGTGGGAGTCACTGGTTTGACACAGTTTAATACTTTTTAATTATAATTATGTTTTACTGTGATGGTGCACATTTTTGATTCCTATCTTTTAACGATCAGTGTACAGCTGTGTGAGAATCGTGCAACATTTTATTTCTCCCCTAAACAGAACTATGTAATGTTGGACTTGTTTCAACCCTCTGAACTCACAGGGGGGGTTATTGCATTGCGATGACATGGAGAAGGGCGATGGAAATGGAGATTCAGACGGTCCAAAATGCTTTTTCCCCACACTGGAGTCTTGTGGTAAAGTACAGAGAAGTCCACGATCTTCAGCCTTCCCCTCATCTCTCACATGGGACTCGGACTCGGAGAAAGAAACCTTGGACGGTAATTTTCTCTGGTTCATTCTTACTTTCAAGTCAGTGAAAAACACATGCATGTCTGATTCATACACTCTCAGAAAAAATGGTACAAATGTTGTCACCAGTGGTATTACCTTTTCAAAAGGTATACTTTTGTTCCTTTTAGGTACTAATATGTACTTTTAAGGTACCAATATAGGTACAAAAGTGTACCACCCCACTGACAGCTTTATGTACCATTTTTCCTAAAAGTATAAGAAATGCAGACATACTGGAAATGAGAATCTGCAATGATTCAGCTAGTTTCTGTGTTTGTACTGTGAAACGTGTCTCTCTGTGAACAGCGTTAATAGTTTTGTTTGTCTACATGCTGTAGATATAACTGTGAGTTAAGTCATGCTTTCTGTTAAGTCATGTGTATATTGTTTGTGTTCCTATGTGTATTCCAATGGTTTATGTCAGAGGAAGAACTTCAGCACTTTTCTAACCCTCATGGTCTGGCTGCTCACAGCCCAGGAAGTCCCACCTCTGGACAACAAGAAGACAGGTGAGACACACATGATTACATGGAAAAAAAGGTTTACAGAAAGGTGCATACATTACTTTTTTTAAAGACTGAGGGCTTTGATTGAGATAAATATTAAGCTCTAACCTACTTATCCATTTTAATCCTTATGCTTGCAGATTTGACATTGATCCGTGCCAAGAACCTCTGGAAACCAAGCATTTATTTCTTGAGAAGATCCCACTTGCCCCCCTGGGGGTGGAGAATCAAAGAGATGTTGCATACAAGGAGCCGAAAACTGACTCCAGCCTACCGAAACGTACAGCAAAACGTAAAAAAGCAATGCATATTTTGATTAGGGTTGGGCGATGTCTACCAAATTGCCCACTGACAAACATCTAATCTTGTTAAATGTGCAGTAAGTACTGCCGCTTCGTAGCAAACAGAGTCGTGTAAATCTCTACAGTAAAAGTAAAAAGTGAGTGTGAATTCAAAAGCGATTTCAGTGCCCAGCATATTAACATCGGCTCTCTGATGCCCACAATGCATATACAGTATAATTACCAAATGACATAACTGCGAGAGAAAGTATTGAAATATATTTAATCCCTTTGGGGCAGGGGTGCCCAAACTCAGTCCTGGAGGGCTGGTGTCCTGCAGAGTTTAGTTCCAACCCCAGTTAGACACACCTGAACCTGCTAATCAAGCTCTTACTAGGCATACTAAAAACTTCCTGGCAGGTGTGTTGAGGCAAGCTGAATCTAAACTCTGCAGGACACCGGCCCTCCAGGACCAAGTTTGGGCACCCCTGATTTAGGGGTTCCGTAGTACACGTAAATTCCTTTCCGAATACAATATTCAGATTCAACGGGTTGTGGGACGGGGGGGTGGGGGAGGAATCACGATGCCATGCTCAACATTGTGATGTCTGTCTGCCATTGGTGATGGATGATGGCATCGTCTATTGGCCCAACCCTAGTTTTGATTCTTGTCAATAACACCCTGTCATATAAAAAATACTTTAGTCAATAAAACATTCTGCTATTTATTTGCAGTGGAACAAGACAAAAAGAGCCATCTACCAGAAACTACACCAAAAGAGGGATGCCAAAAAGAGGAGAAAGACAAGCGGAAAATGCTAAATAGTAGAGGGCGGGAAGAAAAGAACACCAAAGAGCCAGATGTATACACCTTTCCAGGAGACTCTGAGCCAGAGAGTCCACCGCCTGGACCTTGGGCGCACTGCACCTTCATCCAACGCCGAAGAAAGAAGAGGGCCATATTGAGGCCTTTCTCTGGCTTAGATACTTGGCAACGCACAACGGGAACTGGTAGAAAGACCAGAGGTAAACCCTCGGGAGCAAAGGAGCGTAAGAAAACCACAAAGGTTGGGGGAGGGATGTTCGAATTTACGGAGGAAAAGGAAGAGAAGGTACGGGGAAGGCAGAGGTCAGTAGTAGACCACCAACTGGATGGAGGCCTCTCCCAAGATATTTTTACATGTGTCGAATGTAGCATTTACTTTAAGAAACGTGCCCATCTACGTGAACACATGCGAGAGCATGGCCAGGTCGGTAGATCTGGGAAGAAATGGCAAGGTGGAGAGAAAGACTCTTGGAGCGGACATCTTACTAAAAATGCTTTTGAATGTATAGAGTGTGGTCTGGAGTTTTTAGACAAGGTACTGCTGCTAGATCACCAGCGGTGCCATGAGGAGTCACGGCAGAAAATACTTGAAGAGATTAGGAAATTAAATGAGGGAGACAAGCGGATGGCAGAGCAAGCCAGTTGCAGTAAGGCATCGGAGCCAGTCATCCAAGAGTCAACTGAGGTCAGCCAGTTTGTGTGTCTTAAGTGCAACTTTAGCTCTGATTTGCCTCAAGAGCTTGCGGAGCATGCCAAGACGCACAACACACGAAGAAGGGCTGGTGTCTCTCGAACCTCACCCCGCTTTCAACAGAAGTCCTGCAAGAAAGGACAAGTTCAGTCCTCTGCAGATGATACGTCAACTTTTGGCACGCCACCTCTCAACAAGAGGTACCCCATTCGAGCATCCAAAAAGTCTAAAGAAACACAGCCCGAAGGTGGCGCTTCACAAGTGAACTCTAGTTCATTGTCTTGTCAAAGTGCTTCTGCAACTCCAGCAAAAGCCACAGAGCAATCTGTTAACGCAACTCTGCATGAAAATACAGACCCTGCAGAGGAGTCGAGACAAACAGAAGAGCCCAGGACAACCGTGGCTAATCCTGTGGAAGAGAATATTCCACAACCTCAGCATCTCATGTCATCTCCGGCCAATCTGAGGGCTGCTCCGCTGCGTAAGGATGTGGCATTCAAGAGCATAGGGAATAAACGTTCAGGCCGGGGCACAAGGGGTAGACCGGGGCGCACAAGAGGGAGTACAAGACTGGATTCTAAGTCCACCCCTACTCCCCTTATGAAAAAACAAGTCCACATCTCAAACCAGACCGAAGATAAGAGCCAGAAAGAAGACATTCCAACACCAGAACCAGAACTTGATCCAAAACAAGACTCTAAAACAGGTAAGTCAATAACAGGTTATGGCATCAAGAACAGTCAAGGCTTAGCCTTGTAGCTAAACTGACAAGGTGTTAACAGTGGCAAGACTTCCATGCCCTGAGCACAGAAATATATACACCGTTTCCACCTTTTTTTTCCCATAAGAGCGGGCGCGGGCATTTAAAAAAAGGATGGGTCTGGCTTCCGGTCTCATCCGCATCCAGCTATTTTTAGCTGTACAAAACAGCTTGTTTTGCTGCTTGATATTGCAAATTGGTGTGTCTTATTGTTTTATATTAATGTATTATCCTAATTATGAGCAAACTAGTTTGTAGTGCAAACAGTTTTACCATTTAATGCACGTTGTTATTCTTCTCGTTATTTTCCTATAGCAGCTAATGAACCGGAAGTCTCACCCACAGGCTTAGTTCCGTGTATAAAAAAAAGGTGGATAAAACTTGAATGCCTTAAAAGTTGCTTTGGATAAGGTGTTTGCCAAAAACATAAAGGTAAATGCAGTAAGTAAATGCTAACACATAGCATTATCGACGCCATTTGTGTCCAGTAAACTATACTTACCAACGCAATATTTACATACGAAAAAAAGAAGCTGCAAAATATCATAAACTGATATATTTTTCATTCAATTATTTATGTATTTTCAGAAGAGTTTGTATTTTTCCATCAAGTTCTCACCATCTCTTTATAACATTGTCACATTAAATAATACTATCATTAACCACCACAACAGAAAAATGAGAATTTGCTTTTACAATTCCAGTTTCATATAGGCAAAATCTGAATAAATACATTAACTGTACTGCTGTCTTTGGTCTTGTGGTGATGCATGTATATGTGTATGTGCACTGTATATATTGTTGTGTTATTGTGATGTCTGGATTTGATGTGCCAGAACCATCTTTGAATCAAACTTTGTGTAGTGCAACTCCCTGTTTGATTGGCCACTGGTTAAAAGAGTGTGCTGACTCTCTCCATTCCACTGGCCAGTTATTATAATTGCGAGGTGTTACTTTATGTTCCATTGGCCAATGCTTACTATTAGCCACTGCCGGTGGTGTACAGGCATTCTTCCTTCAATTTTTCCAAACAGTTAACCCAGTCAGTGGCCATAGTCAGCAAGGACCAATACTTGAACGGGGGGCAAATGGCAAGCTTCTAGAAGAGTCATACTTGGCCATAAACTTGGGGAAATCCCAGGTTTCGCTCTGGTCTGAACCTGGTGCCTTCCCCTGCAGACCCTGTGGAGGTACCTGCCCTGGCCTTGCAGCTGAAGAGCAGCTTCTCAACCAGCCTCCGAGGGGCAGCAGAGAGGCTGGGGTTGCTTGAGGGGCAGCAAGCCCAGCTAAGAAACGAGTTACCCCTCGTCCTCATAGAGTCTCTCAGCTCTGATCTCCAAACTCCCCTCTCATGCAGCAGGGTGATGGGTGAGTGATGAGCAGAGCTACAGAGATCTTAAATTGTTGCAGAGTAGTCAGGCCAAGCTGTTCCTTCTGTATACACTGAGCCCAAAAAATGAGAATTCTCTTATGATTTACTCACCCTCATGTTGCAAACCCATATGACAATCTGTCTTCTGGAACTCAAAAGGAGAAATTATGATGGACATTTTGGAGAAAAAAGTAGCATGAACATTCTTCAAAATAGCTTGTTTCATGTTTCGTTGGAAGTCATTCAAGTTTGGAACAACATGAGAGTGAATAAAAGATGACAGACTTTCCATTTTTGATCAACTACTATTCTATTAACACAGCTTGTCACCATTCTCATTGCATCCCTCATGCATTTTGTTTGCATTTAACCATTAAATTGTGCAATACTGGTCTTGTTATTTATTTTTGTTTTATAACTGTTGAACACTCTGTAACACTCCACATTAACCCCACCCCGCCCCAGGGACGGAGCCACTTGCCAATGCTCCAGATCTCAAAGCCAACTCCTCCTCGCCAAAGAAGAACAGCAAAAAGCTTGAAGCACAGGAAGAGGAACCTAAACTCAAAGAAGACAAATCTGACAGTCAGGAGAAGAGCGGAGAAGAACTTGTTGCTGGAAAACTGGAGAATGATGATGATGATATTGACGACGAAGATGAAGAGGATGTTGTTAGTCGTCTCATTGGTGCATTAACTGAAGAAGATGATGAAGACGATGATAGAGATGGGTTGTTGAAGAGTGTGGAAAGAAAATGCCCTTATTGCCCAGATCGATTCCATAATGGCATTGGGCTAGCCAATCATGTTAGGGGTCACCTGAACAGAGTGGGAGTCAGTTACAACGTTAGGCACTTCATCTCCCCGGAAGAGGTCAATGCCATTGAGAAGAAATTCTCCTACCAAAAAAAGAAGAAAAAAGGTGAGGATGCTTTTAAATGTAAATACCGATGGCATTAAAGTTTAATTGCCTACCACACAGAACCAATGCCTTGTGTAACTTGTTTTTGATGCTCTTCTTTCTATTGCTACTTCTAGTTGCCAACTTTGACCCGTCGACCTTCAGTGTAATGAGATGTGAGTTCTGCAGTGCTGGCTTTGACACCAGGGCTGGTCTCTCCAGTCATGCCCGAGCACATCTCAGAGACTTTGGCATCACCAACTGGGAAGTCACGGTTTCTCCCATTAATATTCTCAGAGAGCTTTTTGCCAAGCATCCGGATCTTGTTCTACCCACTGCACCCACTCATACTCTTCAGTCAGGTCAAGAGCAAAGCTCTGATGAGGAGCAAGAGTGCAGGAAAGATATGAAGGATGAGGAGAATATGACAGGAGAGCCCGCCACTCTTTCCTCTGACTCTCCAAAACGGCGCTGGAAGGAAGAGCTCAATATCGGTGAACTGGAGGGTAAGTAGATGGGATTTACTTCTGCTTGATTAAGGTTTACGGCACGAGTCATGTCATAGTTTTTGCTTAACAAGTTCTTTATGTATTTGAAAATAATGATGCACAAAGTTTTAAAAAGTGCATTACATAAAATATATTTAACAGTATTTCAGAGTCAGAGTATATTTCAGAGTCTGGATTATAGGTTTGCACTTACGTCACGGTTTGGTCAGGTACTCAGATGCGCAGCCTTATTGGAGATACTCAGATGTAAATAACAGCATGGATTGCAAGGTTAATATATTATAGAATATGTTATTCTGCTAATTTATGCTGTCTAAACCATGGAAGAATGTGTGGAAGCTGCTAAATCATATAGAGAAATAATTTAGAGCAGGAAATGGCACAATATTTTGACAAACTAAAGTTAATAGATGGTAAAGATACATACAAGCAGTATTAATTAAGATATTTGCCTAATATTTCACCTACCTGACTGGAAATGGTAAGAACAAACGAACGTTATCAAGATTCTTGCCCTGTAAATCCTGGTTCAGTTTGGCCAACCACAACAACGCCTTTTGTTCCTCAGACAGTCTGTTGCACTCTTCTCCTTGATTTGTTTTTCACAGTCTATAGTACTCCAAATGCTTTCCTGGTCTGACCGATTAGTACAGCCATTTTCAGCAGCAATAATCAGCTAAATTTGTGAGTTCTGTTCAGTTCAGTGGCACTGTTTACGTTCTGTGCCACCAATATGGCCGATTGATGACACGTCGTAAAAACTCTCACTACTCAAATGCAAACTTATTTGTACAAAATGTCAGATGTTCGTTGATTCTTTTGAAGCACAGGATGCTCTTTGAAATGTTGTGAAGTCATGCTAGATGACGGAGTGTTTTTTGAACTTGTGGACTCCATGCTTAGGCCAAGTGCATGCTGTGATTAAAACAAAAGATCATTAAAAAACATTTGTTGTGATCATAATGTGTTTTCTGGTGGAAATGTTTGCATTGCATTAACAAAAATGCTAAATCACTCGTGGGCTCAGACTAGTTTCACTAGTGGTTTCACTTTTGATCACTTTTTTGTTTCTCAGCTATTTTTTCTTGTCGGAATGATGTATGTTTTAAATGTCTTTTCAACGGATATTTACAAAGTGCGTTTATACAATAAGTGTGTACTTACTCATAAGTTACGTTTCTATTAAATAGATAGCCTTTACCTCATCTGCAAGTCCAAAAGAGAAATCTCAAAAGCTTGTGCATGCCTTGGGATTTTTGTAATGCTGTGAGAGGCAGATGTGAAAGCAGTTGTAAAGATTTTTTGCATGGTGCAGAAGACTTGCTAATTTCTTAATGCATTCTTCATTAATGTAATTGATTTCTGGCATTTAATATTTTGCCTAGTCTCCGCCTTTATTCGGTTCGTCACGCCTTGGTGCGTTAGTGCATGTGTGCGGGGCAAAATGGCTGCTTCCACCTCCCCGCAGACACAAACAATAGCGGAAAAATTGTCTGACTGTAGGTGCTGTAATAAGTCCGATGCGCTGCAGCCGCTGAATGGTGAGTGGATGCACTTCCGCGCCGTGCATGGAGATGCATGAGAGATGCATACGCACAGAGCTTTGCCACTTTTAAAGCTTGCATGGCATGCAATCGTGTTAACATTTTAGACAAGCTCCTGTCATACCCGATGTGCGTTTTAAATCACTGATGCCAGGAATGGTCCAGTGAGACAGAGTGCACGTACGAAAGCCACTCATTCCCCTACTGTCTGAACACTTTTCGATCTGAAAAGTGACGATACGTGACATTTTGCGCTCAGGTGCTTAATAAAGGCAGTTTTTGATGTCCTGTCAAAACGACGGCTTCTTTTTTTAATGCATATATGTCTTTATGATTCCCGAAATTAGGTTGAGTCTTCGCCATTTTACTTGAGGTGCTTTTTTTAATGTTGAAATGGAGCGCGCCAGCGCTTTTTTCTTGGGTCTTATTTCTTTTTCTGCGCACTTTCACAAAAACATTTTTTTGAAAAAAAAAATGTCAGCGCTGCTTCTTTTATGTTGTCCTGGATAAGTTATTAAACGGTGGATTTTCGTGTTTAACTTATTGCATTTAATGCCTAATGTCTCTTTATTGTCTGGTTATTTCATGGAGTGTATGCCATTACAGTGAATTTTCATTTTCAGTCTGAGCAGAAAAAGGGCTGATGTTGCTAGAATTGTGTCTAGGGCAGATCAAATGACAGAACAGAAACGCCCACCGCAGGAACGCGTTCACAGCTTATTATATTGAATATGCTGAGAAGAGCAAGACCAGCAGGAGCTTCAAAAGAAAATCACTGTGTGCTGCTTGACTGTAGATCTGCTGAATTTACCTCTGGAGTGAATAGAGTATCAGTCTCTATGTTCATCTAATAGTTAGACTAGAGAATGCAAAGTAAAACAACTCTTAAGTCAGACAAACCTGTTGTTTTCTAATCTAGTTGGTTGCTGTTAGTCCGCATTGCTTAGTTGTTCTCAGTTTTATTGGCAGAGTTTGTCTGTTTTAAAAACTCAGTCGTTAAGTTTAATTGCAGTCACAAATTGCAATCAAAGAGCTGTGAGAGTTCTGCACTTAGCAGAGCTTTTCTCTGTGCAATACAGTGCTTGAGAATAAAAAAGAAATAAGATAGAAAAAAATTGTTTAGTCACAGATGAATTTGTTATGCTTTTGGGAAAAGAATTGCTAGACTGTAATGTCATGAAATACGACTGGAAATTGTGACGTCTAGGAAAATTTTATGTGCATTTTAAAGGCTATTAAAAGGTTGAACTGATTTATTTTAGAATTCTTTTGCTGAAATTGAAATCAGCCTATATACAGTATTTTGTGATTGCCCTAGTTTCTGTCCCCATAATGAGGAAAATATTTAGCAGATGTCTTTTAACAGATGATTTTATAGAATCACCTAGCCAGCTAATTAAGCATGAATTAATTATAAATGTTTTTATTTTATTTTATTCTGTGAATTACAGTTTTTCTTTGTGGTTTTGACTTTACAGTTCGCTCATTTAAAAGTGTTGTCTCTGTCTGTGCATATTCAGGTGGGGAGGAGGCAGACGATGGGGAAGAGGAAGAAGAGGAGGCCCGAATGCCCATTACAGATAAACTGGCCACAAGTCCAGGAGAAAAGACCCTGTTCTCTATTGAGGAACAGAGCCCTGAATCCAAAGAGACAGACGGTATGGGTAATGAAATTCAGACAGGTTTGGAATGACCTGATAGTGAGTAAATATACACAAGAATGGTAATTTTTGGATGAAGTAATCCTTTAAAAACATTCAAAGTTGTTAGTGTTAATTGCATGAACTTGAATATTTGTGACCATGGACCACAAAACCAGTCATAAGGGTTGATTTTACATCATCTGAAAGTTGAATAAATTCCACTGATGTGTGGTTTGTTAAGATGGCCGAGATACAACTATTTGAAAATCTGGAATCTGAGGGTTGAAAAAAAAAAAAAAAATCGAGAAAATCACCTATACGTTTGTCCAAATGAAGTTCTTAGCAATGCATATTACTAATCAAAAATTAAGTTTAAAAAATATTTACGGTAGGAAATTTACAAAATATCTTCATGGAACATGATCTTTAATTAATATCCTAATGATTTTTGGCATTAAAGAAAAATCCATAATTTTGACCCATACAATGTATTGTTGGCTACTACAATTATACCCATGATACTTACAACTGGTTTTGTGGTCCAGGGTCACGTTTGAGCTTATGGGATAAAATATATGTCCTTATTAGTTTGGTCTGCCACCTTGATTTTTTTTTTCGTGACATTTTACAAAAATTAGTTTTGATTTCCACAGTCTAGAGTGAGTAAAGGTCTATTAACTCTGCTTAGTGAATAAATTAGAGAAAAAAATTTGGTTAGCAGTCCCATCTATCAAAATGCATGAAGTGATTAAGGTCCTGAATAACCATTTTTCTGTTTTACAGGCTCTAACCTGTTAAAATGTGAGTTTTGTGGTGCTACCTTTGAGACTCGTCGTGGTTTGTCTAGCCATGCCCGCTCTCACCTACGCCAGCTCGGGATCGGCATGTCGGAGAACAGTGGCGCGCCCATTGATCTCCTCTACCAGATCACTAAGGAACGCTCCAGTGATGCACATTTTACTGGCACCTCCCCTACTGTGGAATCACCTAAGAAACCCCAGCACCATGCCCCTATTGCTCCTATATCTAGCCCCACAAAAGATGTTGAAACTGAAGAAGGACTGCTGGACACCAAACCCCCTGTCCCATTCTCTATTGCGGGTTCCGCTATTAAAGTTTCCTCTTCCCCAACTACTCACTCTGCAGCTGGCTCTCTGCCTTCCTCTCCATTTGTAAAGTCTCGGTCTCCTTCCCCAGTGCTGAGAAAGGCTCCCATCTCTTCCCTACTACCCGTGTCTTCCCCACTGCGATCCCAGGAGCATAAGACCTTAGGAAAGAACCAGTCTACAAACCTCTCCGGTCCGAATAAACCATTCTGGGCACCGCAAGAGACGGATGCCCCATTGAATCTTAGTAAGAACGCATTTAATGTACTAAATATTAATAAAGATAATTTGATTTGTATTGTTGTGGTCATCAGTTTGTTCCTCTTGCGCAGGGGTGTCCAAACTCAGTTCTGGAGAGCCACTAGCTCCAGCCCCAATTAAACACACCTGAACAAGTTTATCAGTGTCTTACTAGGCATACTAGAAACTCCAGGCAGGTGTGTTGAGGCAAGTTGGAGCTAAACTCTGCAGGACAGTGGCCCTCCAGGACTGAGTTTGGACACCTTGAGCATTTATCGTCTGTCCTTCTTACAATCTCTTTAACTTTTCTGTTCCTCTCATACTTCTTTGCAGCAATGGACGTGGACTCTAAAGACATAATTTGCCAGTTGTGTGGTGCGTGGTTTGAAACAAGAAAAGGCCTCTCGAGCCATGCTCGTGCCCATTTGCGCCATTTTGGGATTGAGTACTCTGAATCCAAGGGCTCCCCAATTGACTTACTCAACCGGTTCATCTTAACTGATGACTTTAAGCACAGAGCAAATTCTTTTCTCTCAGATACTCCAGAGGACCTGAGGTCCCAGAAGACCAGCATGACTTCCCACTTACCCTCCACTTCCACTTCCCCTAAGAGATCTCTTCCCTCCAGCCCTGTCTTATATAAAACGGCAACTTCTTCTTTGAAGACAACCATTGGCTCCAAAGCTACCTCCTCCTCTGCCCATCCCTTATTGGGCCCACCCCCAAAGAAGCTGAAACCCTCCTCGTTACAGGTCCTTCGTTTCAGTAGTGGGGAAGTGATGTCCTTTCCTATAGGTAATAACTTTTACGTGTTTGTTGCATTTTTTTGCCTTTTCAATTACATAAGGTTATTTATGCACCTAAACTGACTTAAGTCTAATACATACATTGTTCTGTACACTTCCACCAGAGCCAATGAAAGACGTGGGCTGTGAATTCTGTGGAGAACTTTTTGAGAACCGCAAAGGACTCTCCAGTCATGCTCGCTCCCATCTGCGCCAACTTGGGATCACCGAATGGTCTGTGAATGGCTCACCTATTGACACACTAAAAGAGATTATAGTCCGTCGAGGCCTACCGTCCATCATGCCTCTGAAGTCCCCGAAATCCCCCTCTTCTTCTCCGAGCCCAGGACTGCCTCGGCCTGCACTCCAGTCCTCTTCTCCGCCAGGGAATGTGCTTGGGCGCCTGCCTTTCCACTTTGCCCAAACACCAAGCCACGACCAGCCTTCTACCCGCAAAATGTCTCCGTCAACATCTACTGCCAGTTCTTCCCCAACCGTAGAGCTGGTTAAACCGAAACCAGAGCCTGAAATTGTAGAGGTTACCATGAAAGGATCAGACATGAGAGTAAATGACAGCTACAACCCAGAGCCACTACATTCCAGTTTAAACACCTCAGATAATGTTTATCCAGTCAACTTGGGTATGTTTTTTGTTTGTTTACTTTTAGCATTTTTCAGTGATCTTAATGGATGACTGAATCATTCCCAGCTCAATCTGTTGTCTTTTTACTGTTTTCTTCCTACAGTTATGACTCAGGAGAAGGAACCTTCCCGTGATATTCGCTGTGAGTTCTGTGGCGAATTTTTTGAAAACCGCAAAGGCCTCTCAAGCCATGCACGTTCACACTTGAGGCATATGGGTATCACAGAGTGGTCTGTAAACGGCTCGCCCATTGACACGCTGTGGGAAGTCATGAGGAGGCAAGGCACTACCCCTGCATCTGTTGCCTTGGGCATAAAGGAGGAGCCAGGACAGGATGGTGGTATTTCATTGAACAGTCCAGGCTATCAGTCCTCTGCCCTGTCCCGCAAGTCACCTCTTAACCTGCTCCACTCTGGTTCGCGCCTCCATAAGCATGGGCTGGGGAGTGTTGCCTTATCTTCCACCTCACCTGTGGGGAAGATTTTTGGAGTGCCTCCACTAAAGAAGAAGGTGATGGTAGAGGAGGGACAGCCAGGAGAAAAAGCACTACTCATCCAATCTAAAAACTTCTCGCCTCCCCCACAGGACTATTCCTTTAAGGGTAAAGCCTCAGTGGAGAAGCATGGGGTAGGCCACATGGGTAAGGGTATATTTTTGCAAGACTCCTTATTTGGTTCTTTTCCATGACATTGTTTGAAGACTATTTGTAGTGCAGTGCTTCTGTTGCTTCCATGTTTGCAGAAGAATAACTCTGAAATAAATAGAAGAGCCCAATTCATAATACCAGGACTTAAAATAGATTCAGTAACGTTGGTGGTTTTAAGCAAAAAGTGATATCAACGTTGACCTTTTCTGGTTTCTGTAGATGTTCTGGTCTTATTGTGAACTACTCATTGTTTGCATGTTTGGCACAATATGTTTTCCTTGTTTCCTTGTTGTGCGAATACTCTCAAGAACAATGTGACTTCATCTTTTTGCTTTTCCTTTTCAGATGCCAGTTGTGAACTCTGCGGATTCTACTTTGAAAACCGGAAGGCACTGGCTAGTCACGCTCGAGCACATTTACGACAGTTTGGCGTGACGGAGTGGTGTGTAAATGGTTCGCCTATTGAGACGCTGAGTGCCTGGATACGCAGCCGTCCACAGAAGGCAGCAGAGATGCAGCAAAGTTATGCGCAAGGAGCCCGCTATGCCCAAAAGAAAGTATGAAAGCAACTGGAACGTTTTTTGATTCTTTACTACTCTACCTAGTCATTGCAATTTTGTAGTGTCTATCTGTGAAAATTTAAAAAGCTTGTTTTAATATCAATTAAAATGGATATAATCTTTTGCAGAGATGCAGTTCCACTCTCTCACCATCCTGTGACTCTGACCCTACAACTCCTGTTTCCCAAAAGCCCGCTGTGGCCAAATGGGCATCCCTCACTTTGCCTCAAAAGAGAGCAATTGGACGGGATGTCAACAGTTGTTCCTGGGGGTTGTCATCACGGGGAACAGATGCAAAAAGCAGGAGTGGAAATTCCACTCAGCATAGCCTTATTCCACAGCCTGGCGGTCATCATTCCAATAATGCACTACCACATGCGCAGGTGGCGCATAGTGAACTCAACGTGCGTTTGCCACGAGGTCTGAGCACAACTTTACTCTAATTACTTCCTAATCCTTCTTCCTATCTACCTGCAAAATTGTACCTAATTTGCAGATTTCCTTCTCTTAAGGATTTGAGAGACGGCCACTTAAACACCCGTCGCATGCTGAAGGGGGCGAAGGAGAAAGTGGCCCCCCGAAGCCTCGGTCCAGTACCGTTCCTGCCCTTGTGCCAAAGCCCCCCTCCACCCCACTGGTTAGACTTGTGGGTAAAATTTACTCACTCAAGTGCCGGTGAGTTGCATATTAGATCTATACTTGCATATTAGATCTATTCCATAACCTAGTGAGCTGCCTTGATGTCTAGCATGCTAACCAAAATGGAACCTTGTAAGTGATCTGTTTTAGAACAATCTAGAATGGTGGAAATTCCATGTGCTTCACAAACAGTGCTTTTCACAGGAGACTCAACGTACAACCAGTTTGAGTTAGCTAGCATGTTGCTAAGTTAATGACATGATACTGCAATAAACATTAAGAATGCATAATACACTTAAAGGGAACCCTGAGTATTAAGACTTGTATGGCTTAGTATAACTTAAATGTTGTCTCTTACTGAATTATGTAGTAGACAACCCATGAATGATTTTTTTTTAAATAGTCCTAGGTTTATCACTCGATCAGAACAGAACCAGTGCAGAGAGATTCTCTGAAGAGCAAATATAAATAATTACCAAAAAAGTCTAACTTTCAACTTACCGCCGCAAAGGCGCTCTAAAACGTGTGAAAGGTGGAGGGCCACCTTTAGTAAAATGGCTATCTATAACACCTGAACGGAATGAGATATCTTCGTCAAACTCAGAAAACTTATGTAAGAGCTCAATCTGAGGTCGCAGGAAAAAAAACATGGAGCTTGGCCACTTGGTGGCGCTATAAGAGGGAAAAAACATTAAAATGTCCATACCTACACAACCATTTGTCCTATCAACATGAAAATCGCTGTGCACAGTCTTGGTCCAAAGTGCCTCAAGCACCTATAAGGACATTTGTGTATCTCAAAAAAACATGGCCGCCATTGGCCAGTGAAGTTTGAGCACCTATTAGACATGGTTAACGAAGGCCGATTGGAACGAAACTTGGTGGACCTGTTTGACTCACGGTCCCAAAGGTCTGTGAAAAATTTGAAAGAAATCGGCCACTGGGGGGCGATATCACGGTTTTTTAAGTGCGTAAGCAATTGTGCATTCTGTGATTTTTCGCACATACACACGATATTTGTATCATATGACAGAACTCCTCATTCCAGACAACTTTTCCTTGACCACTGATGTCAATCAAACCATTTGTTAAATGATTGAGATGTAAAAAACCTACTTTTGCGAACTAGTCCGGAAAAAAACACTGCAGAACCATTCTCTGGACTCTTTAGGCCAATACTTATCAAAAATTTTAGTTTAGAAAAGTGGCGTGTCCGAATTTCACCAAAATCCTATAAAACTTATAGGAAAACTCAAAACTTACTGAAACCTAGTTTCATGAAACATGCAAAGTTTTAAGGACCACAGCTGGTGCTATAACAGTCATAAATATTACAAACCATAACATTTCTATGGTAAATTACCTGTATTTGCAATGTCTTTTTTCATGTGTGCTTAAATGCCTTAAAGCACTTGAACCCCAGTAATCGCTGCTTGCAGCTATATTTATATAGCTGTTTTTATACTTTTTTCTCTATGGTAAAATATATTTATAATTGCCTTATTTACAATTGTAAGAACAAACAGTGACTATACAGGACAGTCAACTTCCAGTTGATGTTAGCATGTTGCAATATTTGCACCAGTAAGCATAACATTTAATAAACATTGTTTATGCAAGATTGTATTTATGTCTATAGTGTCTTTTGGTGTCTAGGTAGTATTTTTAAAATAGCTCAGAGCTTTGTATAAATGTGTAAGCCCTCAGAATCAACTGTCATTTATTTGTAAATGATTTCTTCTAGGTTCTGTGACGTGGAGTTTCACGGCCCTCTTTCGGTACAGGAGGACTGGATCAGGCACCTCCAGCAGCACATCCTCAATCTTAACTACAACAAGACTGCATCACCCGCAAACGACACTCCCGCCCAAAGTGACACTCCTGATCCCAAGCCCCTAGTCTCAGCTGCTACCTCCACTTCCACTACGACCACAGCTCCCGCCACGACCCCATCCACGCCCTCCCCAAAGCCCACAGCTACGCCCACATCAGCCTCCACACCTACACCCGCTCCCAACCAAGCCTCCGCGGGGCGGCCGGCCACAGCAGAGCCAATTCCTTTTCCTGCTAATTAGGCCACGTGTCCTTCCTACATATGTATGAGATGCCATCATCTTTGCCGGTTATTTCCATAATTTCTGAATTACTCATCTTTGATTCTTTCAATTTCTGATCAAAGGGGGAGGTTTTTTTTTTTGTTTGTTTTTTTTTTAAAAGCTAGCAACCCACTTACCCTGACCTACATCGCGAGCATCTGTTATGATTCAGGCGTGAGGTAGGTGTGTTGCCATGACAGTTCTCATCTCCCTTTTGTCTCGTAAGGATCGATCAGTATTTACGAACAAGAAAAAGTCACAGTATAAGCAACTTTACATTGTTTTGTTTTGTGGATATGCTTTGATTGTTTCGAAAAGCAGAATGAGTATGTGGTGAGTTCAGATCTGTAAGCTATTTGGCTCTTATCCCCAATGCCTAATATTTTTTTGTTCAAAACAAACTTATGGAAGCATTTAGCTCACCAAAAGTATTTATAAATTGTTGACAAATCAGAGGATTACAATCAAAAAGGCACAGATATATAAAAATTAACCTTAAATGGTTTCATTATGAAGCACTTAAACAAAAGGCCTTGAAGCCTTGAAACAAAGCTTGTCTGTTTCTCGCATTTCAAGTTCACAGCTGTTTTAGCTGTGATAATTGACTACAAGCTTGCACTGCCATGCAGTTATTAAAAGATATAAAAACATTCGTTATGCAGACACAGATGGGTTTGTCCAAAAAGGACATGCCTTTTCTTTTCCGTTAACGTTTCCCCGCAATCTTGACGTTGATAATGTCTTGCCACTTAGAGTCGATGATCAAATTTATCTGGAACCAATTGCTGCTAAATATTTAAATAAGCTAAGCACACTTAGTTAAATGCATCATTTTAGCACATGACCAACATTTGTACAAAGCAAGCATGCAAATTCTGTCATGCCTTCAACCATACGTATTTATGCCTTCGTTGCTTTTTTGTACGGCACATTATTTTGTAGCGCATTTGCACAAGCTTATGCGATGCTTTGCATAATGCTTTGATGAATCCGATCCTAGATCGCTCTCCATTTTCACAGCAGCTTTCTCGTTGTGCTTGGCACAAAGCAGACTCCAAATGAAACAGCCGACGCAGCTGTCTAAAATTCTTCTTGGTTGCTTTTTAAATGATAATGCTTTCTGAGAAATTGCTTGATTGCCCGAAGTATTTTATCTCTTTTTTTCCAGATGCATTTCAAGAGAACCCAAATTTGAATGTTTAACGAACTGAACTATTTGGCTACACTACATTTGAATGTTTCA
The DNA here is from genome assembly GCA_019740295.1 of Labeo calbasu. Taxonomy (NCBI): domain Eukaryota; kingdom Metazoa; phylum Chordata; class Actinopteri; order Cypriniformes; family Cyprinidae; genus Labeo; species Labeo calbasu. The sequence continues at coordinate 7,684 of JAHKKF010520335.1, read as the reverse complement.
CAAGAGTAAAAGATTAATGCACTTTTATCTGCAAAGAATTAGGGAGCGTTTGTGTGTTCAAACTCTTGTATATATATTTACATATATATATATATATATATTGTTTTTCTGAGCTAAAGTCGATGATGCTTTTTTCTTAAAAAGTTTTTCCCTGTATCAATTTGAAGGCATTTTCACAAAAACGTAAACTGTAGAAATTTGCCAGTGACAGAATGTGCCAAAGAGAACGTCACACATGTCTCGTAGCTTTTTTGCAAGTCCGTTGTTTTGTCTTTGAGCAGTAGATGGCGGCAGCAGATTTGCTGCTGTGGATTTGCTTTAAAAATGGAAACTGATAACTGAGTTGTGCTTTGTGAGTATACTGTACGAGTACACCATACTCGTGGTGCCAGGAATTGACTATGACTATTTTTACCGTTAATACAATGACTGCCTCCCGAACATTCGAGTGCTTTTGGTTGAATTTCCATATCTGCACAGGAAAGCAATAGCAAACCGGTCCGCTACGGATGTTTGTTGCAGCTTTCATGATTTCACTCTTGACTGTTAGGCTTTTAGTATTCCAAAAGGGAATATTATTGATATATCTAACCTAACATATGTATAGACAAGAAGAAGATATTAACAGTTTAACACTTCAAATGTGATCTTGATCATTGTGAATTTATTTTGATTTTTAATGCTGTGTATTTTTTAATGAGACGTGCGTTCCTTTACTCGCAGTTACATACCAGTGGAATAGATCAGTGTTTTATTTTTATTCTGTCAGTTTCTCTTTTAAGATACAGTACATTGGTGCTCATGCGGACGAGTGGATGTGAATGGATTTTTAAGTGAAGATTGTTCCAAAGGGAGATTGTCAAGTCCTTGCGCAAGGACTCTAAAAAACGTGTCTTAAACGCAACTGCTCTCTGTACATTATGTTATTGGTTAGTTGGGTCATTTTGTGACTGTTGCCCAGTTGGCATGTGCTTTACAGCTGATGGTGTACGTTCTCTTAAAGATCTCCTCAGCTGGTCTCTGTACAAGTATTTGTGTGTATGAGAGAGACGAAAGGACTTTTTGTGGCTGAAAGCGAGAAATGCCATGGAAGTGTTGACCAGAGGAAGATTCGTGTGAATCTGCTCTTGAATGAAAATCATTAAATGTGATCTGAAATCTCAGCGAGTTGTGCACGCTTCCTTTTTTGATTCATAACTGGGATGACCAACGGCGTAATTTCACTGGACGGAGAGCAACTTTTTTTGCATGAGTCTTATCAGCGCTGGGACTGTTGCAAACAGTGCGATAACAAAACAAACAGCTGGTAAATGGTTAAAGTGGACGCGATGGGAACACAGTGATAACAAACTTCCTGAACTGCGGTACTATAAAAATGCGTGCCGCTTTTCATGAATCATGTGTTAGTAAGAACTATTACATATGTTACGTAAACTATTACATAAAATTATCTTGCCATGAAAAGCATTTTTAGCACACTGTACCCAGTATGTAGGCCAAAATCAACATGGTGATATGGTCTTTCCAGTCTCAGAGGTCTTGACCTCCTTAAGCATCCAGCAATTAAAATTATATAGCAACACATTTTAACATAATCTGTTTTGATATTAATTTCACTGTGGGAAAAGAAAAAAAAAAAATCACAAAAGTAACCCAAGAAGTAAAATTCAGACTCTTTCTTCAGAGAAATAATATTATCATTGCATTTCTCAGTTTTGACACTTTGTTGTGTTTACATTTGTCAAGCTCAACCATTTCAGCTCAATTACCCGAGTCAAGAAAGGTGATGTAATTGATTTGTCAAGTCTATTAAAATTATAAACCAACATGTTGACCTAAGATACCTAGGCTTTATAGAGTGCCAGTTTAATGTAAGCTAAACCTTTAAGCCAATTACCCATTCTGAACAAACAATGAAAAGTACTTTTTTGTTTAATGGCCCCGATCGACTGATTTTATTTTATTTTATTTTATTTTATTTTATTTTATTTTATTCTTAAGTTAAGAAAGGTGAGGTAATGTCAAGTCTAATATTATGAACCAATATATTTTATTTTGCAGAGTATATTCATTTCAGTAACATAAACAAACAATGAAATAGTTAATACATATTGTAACAAATATATTGCTATATTGTTGGTTAATGCATTAACTAACGTTAACTAATAGAGTCTTAAAGTGTCACAACAATTTGTTATTACTGGTTAACTAGTTATTTTATTTTATTTTATTTTATTCTTTAAGTTAAAAAGGCGAGGTAATGTCAAGTCTAATATTATGAACCAATATATTTAGAACCAAACTAGCTAAGCTCTACTGAGTGACAGTTTAATTTAGTCTAAACCTACATTATTTAATTTTATTATTTAATTTAATTTTTTATTTGCACAGTGTATCAATTTCAGTAACATTTTACAATAAGTTTCCATTTGTTGACATTAGTTAATTACATGAACAAACAATGTAATAGTCTGAATTTTCTTAATCTGTTAATCAAAAATTATACTGGATGATACATAATGGATCTGAGGAGTTTTGTTTTTATTAACCAATGTTAACAAGATTAATACATACTGTAACAAATTGCTAAATTAACGGTTAATACAGTAACTAATGGGGCCTAATTGTAAAGTGTTACAATTTGTTTAGTTATTACTGGTTGACTGAATATTTTATTATTTTATTTTTAAGTTAAGAAAGGTGAGGTAATGTCAAGTGTAAAAATATTATGAACCAATGTTTAGAACCAAACTACTTAAGTGACAGTTGTAAACCTACCATTTATTTTATTTTATTTTATTTTTAATTTGCACAGTATTTCAATGCAGTAGCCTAACATTTTACAATGAGGTTCCATTTGTTGACATGAATTAATTACATGAACAAACAATGAAAAATCGTCATAAAGCATTTCCTAATCTGTAAACTTCATTATTAAACATTATTAAAATCAAAACTTGTATTGGATGATACTATATAATAGATCCGAGTTAACATGAATTAAAAATGAACAGTTATATTAATACATTAATACATATAACATATAAACTAGAACATATATAAAAAATAAGCAACAAAACTACTGCTTATTGTTGGATAATGCATTAACTAACGTTAATTAATGGGGTCTACCGTATTCTTGGCCACGTTTACACAGCATCAGAATATGGTTGTCAGTCCTGTATTTGAGTCCTTAATACACACAATATGGTTAGGATATTTAAATAGATAAATAACCCGTAATTACGGGTGTGACAACCGCATTCTGTAACCGAACTCACACCCGTAAATTTTCAGGACTCACTACCGCATTCTTGGAACATAGGCGCTGTGTGAACTGAACATCCCGTCATTCAGTGCGAGAGAACCGCTCTGCCGCACAAACAAGCGTTCACCGTGTTTTGTGTGCTTTCATGTGTGGTTTCGGTATCTCACCTGAGCTGAGTGTCATATGAAAGTTTTAAATCCAGTCTCCGGCCACCGGAGCCGCTCCCGTCATTTTTTCTGTTCTGTGCGCGGCTCAAATGCTCCGCTCTTAACCCAAATATACAAGCTGCTGTCGGTTAATTAAGGTTTGACGAATGAACTTGCGGCTCGATTAGACACTTGTTGTGTCATAAAGTGATAAAACATTAAGTTTTATGGACGTCGCCATCTTGGGTCACTGTTGCTATGGTTACTAGTAAGGAATACCGACTCCCGTTGCACGTTCAGTTTTCGAGACGCTTCTGTAAGCTGCTGTGTGAACGGGACATTTCGATACTCACACCTGTAAGTAAATGCGGTTGTCAGTCCCAAAAAACTGACAGCGTGAACGTAGCCATTGTAAAGCGTTACAACAGTTTGTTTACCAATTACTGACTAACTGACGATTTATTTTATTTCTTTATTATTTTAATGCATCACATTGCATACATTTGGTATATTCATTGTTTAATGCTAAAACAACAACCTACAAATCAGGGTTTTAAACATGATTTAGATATGTTCTCATACCATATAAAAGTAAAACCCCTCATATAGTGTTTAGGGGGAACTAAAACTAAAAAAAAAGCACGATAATATCTATTTTTCAGACTTTTTTTTAGCGTATGATGTATGCTAAGTAAATGTGGAACATATAACAAACACATCAGAGGAGGGCACTATTGAGCTACAGAGCGTAACACATATTCAGACCTCTTGCTTATGATTCAGCCACTAAAGAATTAACAGCGTATCATTTGCTCACCTGGGATTTAAATTTAGGGAATAACATTGAATATTTTGTGAATGTTTTTATTTTTTTGTGATAGTGTTACTGTAGACTTTCTCTTTAGCTGGATGCATTCAGAGGCTTCTGATGGCAGGAAGTTTGGGAAGCATTCCAGTGATTTTGTGCAATTCACATTCTCAGATAGAACTGATAAATTGAGGAGCCCAGTTGACCTTCTCATTAGATAAACATACTTGAGCACGTGGCATTTCAAAGCAATCTGATTTGCATTCTACCCAAACCAGAAAGGCTTTTAATGTGATAATTGGATATCTGTTTTCTTTAAAACGTAAAGAAATCATGTACTTCTCAGTTTGTCAGTATCAAAACATATTCAAAAGACTTATTCAAACCATGAGGGAGTATACTGTTGTACTCTGAGAGTGAGCTGTCTGATGCATTATATGCATAATAATTATATGGTGTGAACAATCTTAGGACATTCGCAGAAAATCTAGAACATTCAGCGTTAAATAGAAAGATAGACGAGCTACTGTTGATGGGGGTATGTGTGTCAAACTAAAACAAACAGCTCAGACATGAATACAAACGTAAAATCCAAAAAAAAAAAAAGCCAAACAGTGGCAGATCTCAAACAAAGGGGCGGAAACATGACGAGATGCTTTCAGAGATCTGTTGTCTTGACAGGATGGGGAAATAGCTCAGACATTAACTATACTGACACACTTGTGTCTCTTTAAAGTAGAGAAAAACACCAGTTTTGTGTCTCACATCAGGCGGAAAGACTCAAAGTCATGGCTAAATCTGATCAAAGAAACAAAGACCCACAGGCCTATTTCTGTGCATTTTTATCGCAGCTTCTAAAAAAGTATAGCAGCTTGGTAAAACTATACAATATGGTTCTAATTGTTAATTTCTAACTACATTTGTGACACTGGACCACAAAACCAGTCATAAGTAGCACAGGTATATTTGTAGCAATAGCCAAAAATACATTATATGGGTCAAAATAATACATTTTTCTTTTATGCCAAAAATTATTAGGATATTAATTAAAAATCATGTTCCATGAAGATATTTTGTAAATTTCCTACCGTAAATATATAAAAACTTAATTTTTGATTAGTAATATGCATTGCTAAGAACTTCATATGGACAACTTTAAAGGCCATTTTCTCAATATTTAGATTTTTTTTGCACCCTCAGATTCCAGATTTTCAAATTATTGTATTTTGGCCAAATAGTGTTCCGTCCTAACAAACCATAGATCAATGGAAAGCTTATTTGTTCAGTAAAACAATGGTAAAAAAATGTAAAAAATAAATAAATTAATTAATTAATTAAAATAAAAATAAAAGGCCCTTATGACTGGTTTTGTGGTCCAGGGTCACATTTGTAAACATGAACTAACAATGAAAAATACTCAGTTAATCAACAGGCGATTGACTGATTTTTTTTTTTTTTTAAATATTTGACTTTATTTTATTTTATTTTTTATTGGTCAATGCTGATTGTGATACATACATAATACAATTTTTAATTGCATTGTGTTTACAGTATAAATTTCACAGAAATATGTGTGAAAGACAATATTTCCTTAAAATACTGAAAACAAAAAAATTGAATTATCAAAATATATGTTTACTATTAATTAGTGACTGAATATCAAATGTTCTAGCAATCCTTTGAATTTATGAAGCTTTTCTACTGTAGTAATATTTATTTTTTATACAGTATAGAAGCAAATTTGGCTTGTGGATAATATAACTTGAGATGTATGCTCTCACAAAAAGTATGGTCACATGAAAAGTTGAGTTTTACAAGTTGTTGTTCTAAAATTATGTTAATAGACTAAAGTATTCAAATTAAATCCCATTTCAGAAGATTTAAAGAAAAAATTCACCATAAAATCCAAACTTCCATAGTATAGAAAAAATGCTATTGAAGTCAATGGCTACCGTCAATTTGGTTAACCAAATTCTTCAAACGGTCTTATTTTATGTTCAACAGAAGAAAGAAACTCATTCAGGTGTGGAACAACTTGAGAGTGAGTAAATAAAGTTTAGGCTTTTTTTTAATCTCAAGTGAACTATCCCTTTAAATGCTGGTTAAGACTGATTTATACACTTTTTGATATTACTTTATGGCGGTTTCTAATGTTACAGATTAGCCGTCTAGTTTTACTACTGAAAAACACTAACTCTTTCTTTCAGCTTGCTGATTTCGTGTCATCATGTCTTATGAAAGAGCAGTCTGGAATACAGATGTACTGCAGGTTTTTCACTACTCAAGTGTGCCACAAGACTTTCACAAAACATTGACTCATGAAGCTTTAGCAACATCTTTGGCAAAGTGTTTCAGGTCGCAAATGTTTATTTTTGGGAATGTGTGGCTTATTTTTGAGAAATTGCATGACCATGCAATTCCAAAAATGTCAAGAATTTTTTTTAAATGATTAATTATTATAATATTTATTATAAATATTATATAATAAATATTATTATAATTTATAAATTGTTTAATAATCATTAATTAATGTATTTACACATCATTTGTCAAAAGATTCTACATATAAAATCTATATCAAATTTTTATATCAGATTTTCTTCATTTAGATTTAGGTTAGAGACTTGGGATGAGTGGACAAGCTGCTCTAAGTGTTTCTAATGAGCCATCATACGTTCTCTCTAAGGACAGCGGGCCATGTTTCTCTCGATCTCTATCTAATCCCCGTCATTTATCTGCATCAGTTCTTGGCAGCAGAGCAGGTCTCTGGAGGTCTCACTGAGCTGCTAGTGATTTCCCCTTGAGACATGCAGAGAGATTCTGGACATCTTGAAAGATGAAGTTTGCATTGATCCACCAGATTGTCCTTCCATGCCTCATATTTGAACCGTCCTATTATGACTGAGCTGTTGTTCTGCATGCAGACGTACATTACCGTCAATTCCAGATTGTTTTTGTTGCCTGATCTAATGTATCAGGCTTTCAGCTTTATATTGTTGTGTAGGTCATGGTGAGGTGAAGCTCTGATGGTTCAGATCCACACAGACTTAGTTTGAATCCTATAGGCACTATCCCAGCTAAAAGGGAACGTTCTCACACATTTTCTTTTTTAAGTTATATAAATTTTAGGACAAAACATTCCTAAAGTAAGGTTTATGGAACATTCTTATAACTTCAGTAATACTTGATATACACTACCAGTCAAAAGTTTTTGAACAGTAAGATTTTTAATGTTTTTTAAAGAAGTCTCTTCTGCTCAGCAAGTACAGCAAAAAACAGTAAAATTTGGAAATATTTTTACTATTTAAAATAACTGTTTTCTTTTTGAATATATCTTAAAATGTAATTGATTTTTGTGATTTCAAAGCTGAATTTTAGCATCATTACTCCAGTCACATGATCCTTCAGAAATCATTCTAATATTCTGATTTGCTGCTCAAAAACATTTATTATTATTATTAT
>JAHKKF010520334.1:4554-34189 GCA_019740295.1 Labeo calbasu | reverse complement strand
ATCAGGATTCTTTAATGAATAGAAAGTTCAAAAAAGCAGATTATTTGAAATCTAATTCTTCTGTAACATTATAAATAACTGACATTACAAAAAAAAAAATACTTTTTTTTAGTTAATGCACATTTTTAAAAATATTTTGGCACCTTTTAACAAACTTTGCATTTCCATTTAGCTCCATTCTCATATGCAACTCTCACTTTTCATCATTCAAGCATGCAAAATTCAACGCAATAAATTCTTTTTTTTGTCACTAAAAATAATTCAGAAATATGCCGAGTTAAAAAAGGCTGCAAATGGCTTGTCACATTGAGTTTAATCTTTTTTTTTTTTTTCCATTTAATCAGAAAAATGCACATCCGGTTATAAATATTTATGTTTAAAACATGATATGCAACATAAATGTTCATATTTTTATCTTTGTTTTTGTTTGTGGCAGAGCAAACCTGCAAAAATCTGTCAATTACACGGATCAGCAAAGGGGGCACGGATGCATCATGGGATACGAATGACTAGCTTAATCTGCCACTGTAACCTCTCGCTTCAGGACATTCGCTGACAAAACCACACACTTCTCATGAAAATGTCTGTGGGTATGCAGACTGCCTCGGGAAGCGGCTGGCATTTACTGGCGCAGGTGTGGATCCAACCACGCTCCACGCTCTCGCTGTGTTTCTTTCTTCAATAAATTACCTTCTACAAGTAGAAACTCATCCTCTTCTTTTACACTTCATTCATCTACTCCGCTCGTCTCTCTTCCTGTTTATTCACAGCCCTAATGAAAGTGCTCGTTTCCGCTGTGTAAATCATCTGAAGGTGCTGAGACTTCAAGGTTTTTGACGACTGAATTTCTAGAAATGTGATATTTTGTTCTTCTATCTTCAACAAGTGACTCTAATGAGAATGAATAGGCCAGTCTGGATCCAAATCCCACCCCGAAACGCTCGTTTCCAAAGGAAACCGTGTCAGATCAAAGCACCGCGGAGAGGACGCGTCTAGAGCTTCCAATTTCCAGGAGATTTTGGCTGTTGCGGAATCTCACGGAGTTTCCTTTGAATTCCTTCTATGTAAACAAATGACTAAACGACTCACAGACGCTAATTAACATTTTATCATCGTCTCTAAACAGCCAGCCACACCAACGGCTATTTACATGTAAACAAATTAAGTCAGTTGAGCTTTGTTTTTTTTACGGGCTTCATATTTCCATGTGAAAAGAAATGCGGAAATACATTCACGTAAGGATGGGTGGATCCATTTCCAAATCACATACATTAACACTGCATGCTAACCTAGGGCACGTTTATTAAAGCTTGTCACTCTTGCTCTTAAGAAACAAAAGCAGAGTGTGTGAGAAAAAAGGCTTCTGTGTGTGTGTGTGGCATTCCTATGGGAGAAGAGCTTCCTGTCCTTGTCACACAGGTTAGGAAGGTTATCAGTAGCTCTTACAGTGGAGAGAACAGACACTCAACACACACTTCACGTACTACAATTAGACCGACCGATACTCGCACACATGTGACTTCAAAGGAATGTTTTTGGGTTCAACATAACTTCAGTGTTTGTGGCATAGAAAACAATGGACTTGTGACTTGCTCAGGCAAAACTTCTATTTACAGTAACATACAGTCAAAAGTTTGGGGGTTTTGAGATTTTTTAAAAATGTTTTTAAAGTCTCACCAAGGCTGTATTTCTTTGGTTTCTTTGATGCGTTTGTTCTTCCAACACAACTGTTTTCTATTTTCATATAATTTAAAATGTAATTTATTCCTGTGACACAAAGCTGAATTTTCAGCATCATTACTCCAGTCTTCAGCATCACAAGATCCTTCAGAAATCATTCTAATATGCTGATTTTCTGCTTAAACTCTAGAAACATTTCTTATTCTTCTTCTTATTCAACATTTTTCAAATATCATACAATGATAATTCATACAATTATAAGAAATGTGTATTGTGCACAAGCAGTACTCCAAAATAAAGTTTAATTATAGTTTTATATCAGGAAGTTTCAAGCAATATGTCAGTAAATATGTTAACAGATTTGAACTATACTTAGTATAAAATATATATATGTTAAATATATTACTTTTTTACTATGTTAATATGTATGATGAACAGAAAGTTCCAAAGACCAGCATCTATTTGAAAACTAAATTTTTTGAAACATTATAAACGTCTTTAGAGCCAGCACGTTCTTACTGAATACACATAATATCTTTAAAAAAAATCTTACTGACCCCAAATTTTTGAATGGTGGTGTACTTACAATGAAAGTAAACCAGGCCGGAGGATTCCAGAGGGTTTTAAAACCAATTTAAGGGCTGAATTTTTATTAAAGCACTCACATGAATTATTCAATAAAACATGTTGTTTGAGTTGTAAAGATGAGTAAATGTCCCTTTTAAAGTGGGACTACTTTTCTAGGCGGATGAACTTCTGTTTTTGCATTAGCAGTGTAATTCCTGTGGGTTTTCTGTGAGTCTGTTGTAAATGGCTATTTATAGTGAATTCAATTCATGTCAAAATGATCATATTTTCTAGTTGAGCACATAATAGTCAAAATTACTAACGGGAAACTCAGGAACTTTCTTAAAGCTCAGATTTTTTAAGTTCCCTAGTGAACAAAAAAATACTGAAATGTATATTACAAATACATTTACATATTACGTACTTCATAAAAATACCCTGCAATTGTACTTTTAGTAACCTGGTGTATTTAAAAGTCTGCTAAACTCGAACAACTAATTTTGTACTTAATGCGCTTAAATTGTGTGGAAGTAGAGCTGAAATCCAACCGAAGACATACTTAAGTATATCTGATTGTGCTAAAGTGGAACTGTTGCAAGTATACTTTAGGTACACTTATTTAAAGACCGATATTATTTAAAAATCATACAATCCACATCAATAGTGACATTAAAACATATTTTAGGCTTAATATTAAGAAATGTGCATTGTGCACAAGCAGTACTCCTAATAAGGTTTATTTACAATTTTTTATAATTTTTGTATCAGTAAATCTCAAGCGATATGTCAGTAAATATGTAAATAGACTTGAACTGTACTTAGCATAAAATAAATGCATTTTAAATCTATTACTTTTTTACTAGGGTTGTCATGATGACATTTAATTTTAAAAATCACAGTAAAAGCAAAATGACGGCAGTAAAATCTGTGCATTTGTACTCATTTTGTGTATTAAATGCAGTCAGGAAATATTCTTCATTTAACTACACTTCCTGTCATTCTCTACAGAACGATACTAGAAGCAGAACGATAAAACACAGATAAAGCATCAGTTACACACGTAATGTGCATCCTTTGCTCTTCGTTCTGTTGCATTAGCACTAAAAACCTCCGTGGTTTTGTCAAAAAGTGAAAAAGAGAGAGAAAAATATGATAATTGTCCTGTTAGTCAATTTTGTTCCAACTAAAATTACTTGAACGTACATCATGTGGTACCGCAATTACAATTTCCAAACTCATAAGTCAAACTTTCCAGGAAGACATGAATGCAGCATTACATCACGTTCTTTTTAACCACTGCACGCCAACATGTATAAAAGTCTTGTGGTGACTTTTAAAACCATCTGTTTTGTTTTGTTACTGCATGTGCAATTTTGAATTAAAAACAATTAATGGATCAGTTCAAACTTTGTGTTAATCCACATTACGCCACAAATTCTGCCAACTTAACTTCAGCTAGCAACTTTTCTTTAGTATGTCCTTCACACCAAAACAAAACACAGACATGCCGTTGCCAGGTGTTTTTTTTTCCAGGTAGACAATACATACACCGGAAAACTGATGAACAAAAGTATCATAACATCCTGCAGATGCAAAAGACATTTTTTGCATACACATTCTGTTAGATTTTTGTCTGTTGGGTTATCGCAGACAGCATCACGGTAGACTTGACTTCAAGAATAGAAAGAACAGACAGAAAGAAAGAGAGAGAGAGAGAGAGAGAGAGAGAGAGAGAGGTGTTGCGGATCAGAGGAGGGAATGAAAGGGTTGAATGAGAGATAAAATAGCTTTCGAAACTGAGAGAAAAAGAGTAAACGGAGACAAACAATAACGGAGGGGAAAAAACAGGTGGACACAGAGAAAGAAGCGAGCGAGCGAGCAAGCGGAGGATGCAGGAGATAAGGGAGGCGCTCACTCAGTATTGGCCGTGTTGTTGACATGGTCACGCTGGTCTGCTCTAACCCACTGAACTCTCTGCTGAGACCCAGACACACAAGTAGAAGAATAATGTCCTTTATCACCACATTCACACCTTCTCTCTCTTTCCCTCCCTCTCACGCCCTCCGTGTCAGCGTGACAGAACAGCATTTAGTCAAACTCACACTCGCTGCTAGTAAACGCACAAGTACACACCGCAAAAAGCTAGATTGCTCACGTTAGAATCAAATGAGCGGCCCATTAAACAAAATGCCAAGAGAGGCCATGTGTTAGGTGTTTTCACCTTGTTCGTGGGTGTTGCAAGGGACATTCCCTAACTCTTTCCAGGGTTATTATATGCAACTAAAACTATAAAAACACATACAAACCAAAATATACAAGAAACTTATTTTATTTTAGCTAGCTGCAAAGGCAACACTCATTTTCATTTAGTTTAAGTTGATGTACTGAAAACGCTAAAGCTAAAATTAAGTTTGAAAAAAAAACTACCAGTCAAAATTCTCTTCTGCTTACCAAGCCTGCATTTATTTGATCCAAAATATAGCAAAAGCAGTAATATTGTGAAATATTTTTTACTATTTAATACAACTAATTTATATCTGAATATATTTTAAAATGTAATTTATTTCTTTGATCATTACTTCAGTCTTCAGTGTCACATGATCCTTCAGAAATCATTCTAATATGCTGATTTGCTGTTCAAGAAACATTTTATATTATTATCATTATCAGTAAATTTTTTTTCATGATTCTTTGATGAATATAAGATTTAAAGATCAGCATTCATCTCAAATAAAAAGCTTTTGTAACATTATACACTATACCATTCAAAAGTTTGGCGTCAGTATTTGTTTGTTTGTTTTTTTCTGGGAAAGAAATTTTAGAAATTGATACTTTTATTTAGTAAGGATGCTTTAAAGTGATGAGAAAGACATATTTAATGTTACAAAAGATTTATATTTTAGATCAATGCTGTTCTTCTGGACTTTCTATTTATCAAAGAAACCTGAAAAATTCTACTCAGCTGTTTTCAACATAATAATAATAATAATAATAATAATAATCATAATAAATGTTTTCTGAGCAGCAAATCTGAATAAGTTATTTTAAATAATACAAATATTTCAAAATTTTACTGTTTTTGCTGTACTTTGGATCAAATAAATGCAGGCTTGGTGAGCAGAAGAGACTTCTTTAAAAAAAAAAAAAAAAAAAAAAAAACATTAAAAATCTTACTGTTCAAAAACTTTTGACTAGTAGTAGTTAAAAGCTAATTAAAATGCTGAAAGCTCACAACATAAATACTAAAACTATTTATGCACATATCATGATAATTCCTAAGATTTATACTATGCTTTTACTCAAAACTCACTTTAAACCACCATCGAGTGTTTGTAATAACTAACGACTGTGATCTAATGTGTGTTTTGGCCATATAATGTTGCTGAAAAATGCTGCTTGTAGCACTTTTATCAAGCTTAATGCTACACCTGCTTAGCATTTCTCATGTAAACATCCTGTATGGTTATGAAAATAGGAAGAATCTCCTGAAAAACATATACAAATTATATACTGTTGTAATCGTGTATTTATTAGCATTTTGTTTCATCCGTATAAATGTCTTCTTGGCTCAGGAGTCTCTGAGTCTCTAAAAATGTCAACAAGCTAAAAAAAAAAGTGTTTTGAGGCAAAGTGCAATGTAATTTTGTTAAAGCACTGCATAAAATTGGTACTGAAAAAAGTATTGTTCAGGAACCCGTATCAAAGTCAGGGTATCGGTATCAATATCGAAGAGTTTTGAACGATACCAAGCCCCTTATACATGGATGAATTGTTTTATAACAAAATCAATAAGCTACATTTAAAAGATTTTTAGCTACATTTAGAAACATGCAAATTTTCAAGTCAACATGTCTAAGCTGGCAACCTGAATAATAATGAATTTTGAATTGGCTGAAATTTGTTTGCATACTATGTGTTTGGCCTACCTGTACACAATAGTTGCACATAGATGGCTTAGTTTTCATTACAATAGAAGCATTCTAGTTTTGTGCCTACAGTGTAAAAAAGTGAAACTGAAAAACCAGTCCGACACAACAAACGCTGTGATCCATCAGCGCTCCTTTTAAAGCACGTGTGTGCGCCAGACCCTTTCGTACAGCCTGTGTAATTACATATGTTTCAGCACTGGACCGCATTAGCCTTCGTGATTGAACAACTGTCAGGCGGCAATGTCTAATGAGCAAACTCAGGGTTAAGCAAGCACTCGGCAGATAATTAGAGAACGTTTGCAGAACCTCGCCAAAGAATTTCTGACCCGCGTGTCAAGCTAGAATAAGAAAAAAACTTGAAGGAAAAGGGACGCGTATAAAAATGCAGCCACAAAGTCAAGTTTGAGAATGTGGAAGTGAAGCAAGAATGAAAAAAGCAGAGTTGTGCACACCGAAATGCTTTCATGGTGTTTGTGCAAAGCTCGAAAAAGCTAAGCGCACACACGGGCAGGCCTTCAAAGCGCAGATTAAAGCGAAATTATATCGACATCTCTGTTTACTCTAAATATAAACATGATAATACACTCCTCCAACCATTCCTTCTCATCCTAAACACTCATCATTCCTGTTTTGCTCTCTCTCTCCCACCCTCCCTCGGTTTCTCTCTCGTTCTCTCCCACTCTGGAACAAAGGTGGCATTCATGGTCACACATTGAAACAAGGAGTGGGGGGATGGAGGGGGGCAGAGGTGACAGGAGTGTGTGCGCCGGGCTCGTTTATGAGGGCAGAAACATCATTTTGTCAAACTTCGCCGACGCCCTTCCCTGACCCTGACAGCTCTTGAAAAGAGCCGAGTGTTAGTTTCACCCCGTCCCACCCCCGACAGCACTGACCCTCAACCCCGCCCGAGCCCACCTTCTCTTGTCCATAAACCCCTCCACCGTCCTCTTGTTCGTCAGTCTTGCATTACAAAGATTCCACACGAGAAACTCGAGCTGTGTCCAAAAACAAGCTCGGGGCACAGGTGCAGTGAGGTGGACCTTTGTGTGTGTGTGTGTGTGTGTGTGTTTGTGTGTGTGTGTGTTTGTGTGTGCGTGCATAAAAAAAAAAATGGAATGTCTGAGATGGCCGGGAATCCTTCACATGATAAACGCAGAGGTTTCAACACACCCTAGATGAGGACATCAGCCACAGATCTGGCATGAAGTACATTAATATAACATATCGCAAATGAAATCTGGAAACTAGATTTTTATAGGAAAATGAGTGGTGGTTGCCAAGGTGTTGCTATGCAATTGCTAAAGCATTTAGGGTGTTTTTATCATGTTGATATGTGGTTGTTAGGAGGTTCTAGTTGGCTCCTTATTAACACTTATGACATCCTATGATAAGTCTATGGAATTTTTTGCCTGTTTTTCCATCCACCATGTGACAAGTTTACAAAGAATACATAAACACATAAAAATCTGCATGATTTTAAGTCTTCGTGTTTGTTGCATGATGTAAGCCTTTGGGATTTTTTGCCAGTTCTTTCAACCACTGTGAAAATCTCTAAATCTAAAAAATAAATATATAAATAAACAAAAGCAGCATAATTTTGAGGTCTCATTCATGTCTGTTGAACAGTGTAAGGATGTTTTTTTTTCTTTCACCAGGCGTGAGAATAAAATAAAATATATCACTCGCCTCACCAAGCTGCATAATTTGTGGCCTCATTCATGTCTGTTGAACAAATGGTACAGAATGAGTTAGTGCTGAAATTTAATGCTTTGCTTCGATCTCTAATCCTAAGTATGAGCAACAGCCATGTCTTCTTTAGCAAACACCACTAAAAATGTTCTCCTGCAGGCTTGACAACTTCAATCCCACCGGCCAAAAAAAGCTTTCCCAGATTTAAGAATTAGATCTAAGTTGGTGATTACATGTGATAACAAGCTATCGAGCTAACACCAAGTGAAATCCTTCAGTTCGAATCACTTTGATATGCCGTGAGAATGACTTTTGACTTCTGCAATTTCCACTTCATTTTCAGCTTCTATTCCACCTCACTAAGCTGATTTCACCTCCAAGCGTGCATTGATCTCATCAGGAGCAGTGCCATGGAGGGGCTGGAATCACGGCTGTCGTCCAGCAGACCAGCGGTGGGCCAGAGATATCGGCCCTCTCAGAGGACGAGTAAATCTCCCATCTCTCTTTCTCGCTTTTCTCTTCACAGCTATATCGTCAGCTTCCAGGGCCCGATTAAGCCCTGTTCAGGGTCTCGAGTGACCAGACTAAACAACACCTACCAGTTAGACATCCGAGCCCTTATCACACTGCCAAGAGACCAGGAAAAACACAGGCGGAAAAAGTGAGGGAGAGAATCTAGCTATTAAAAATAACAGCATATTGGAACATTTAAAACTTGGACTAGGCAGGCAGACAGAAAGACAGGCAGGTGGAGAGATAGATAAAATGATAGAACGACTGATGCATAGATGGACAAGTTTGTCCACAATGGATGGATGGATGAACAGATGGATGGACGGACAGATAGATGGATAAAACAATAGAATAATGGATGGATAGATGGCAGGATAGAAGAACAGATAGATGGATAAAACGATAGAATGATGGATGGATGGATGGATGGATGGATGGATGGATGGATGGATGGATGGATGGATGGATGGATGGATGGATGGATGGATGGATGGATGGATGGATGGATGGATGGCAGGATAGAAGAACAGATAGATGGATAAAATGATAGAATGATGGATGGATGGATGGATGGATAGACGGCAGGATAGAAGAACAGATAGATGGATAAAACGATAGAATGATGGATGGATGGATGGATGAATAGATGGCAGGATAGAAGAACAGATAGATGGATAAAACGATAGAATGATGGATGGATGGATGGATGGATGGATGGATAGATGGCAGGATAGAAGAACAGATAGATGGATAAAACGATAGAATGATGGATGGATGGATGAATAGATGGCAGGATAGAAGAACAGATAGATGGATAAAACGATAGAATGATGGATGGATGGATGGATGGATAGATGGCAGGATAGAAGAACAGATAGAAGGATAAAACGATAGAATGATGGATGGATGGATGATGGATGGATGGATAGATGGCAGGATAGAAGAACAGATAGATGGATAAAACAGAATGATGGATGGATGGATGGATGGATGGACGGATGGATGATGGATGAACAGATAGATGGATAAAACAATAGAATGATGGATGGATGGACGGATGGATGGATGGATGGATGAACAGATAGATGGATAAAATGATAGAATGATGGATGGATAGATGGATGGATGGATGAACAGATAGATGAATAAAACAACAGAATGATGGATGGATGGATGGCAGGATAGATGAACAGATATATGGATAAAACAATAGAACGATGGATGGATGGATGAACAGAGATTAATAAAACAATAGAATGATGGATGGATGGATGGATAAAACAACAGAACAATGGATGGATGAATGGATGGAAGGATGGATGGAAGGAAGGATGGACAGACAGATGGATAAAACAACAGAACGATGGACGGATGAATGGATGGATGGACAGACAGATGGATTAAACCAAAACGATGGATGGATGGATGGATGGATGGATGGATGGATGGATGGATGGATGGACGGATGGATGGATGGATGGATGGATGGACAACCAGATGGATAAAACAACAGAACAATGGATGGAGGGATGGACAGATATATGGATATCACAACAGAATGATGGACGGATGAATGGATGGATGGATGGATGGATGGATGGATGGATGGATGGATGGACAGACAGATGGATTAAACAACAAAAAGACGGATGGATGGATGGATGGATAAATGGATGGATGGAAGGATGGACAGACAGATGGATAAAACAACAGAACAATGGATGGATGGATGGACGGATGGATGTGTGGATGGATGGATGATAAATGGAACGACAGAATAATGGATGGATGGATGGATGGATGGATAGATGGATGGATAAAACGAGAAAGATGGATGGATAAAATGACAATGATGGATGGATGGATGGACAGACAGATTGTCAAAACAACAGAAAGATGGATGGATGAATGGATGGATGACAGACGGATAAAACAATAACAATGGATGGATGGATGGATGAATAAAACAAGAGAACGATGAATGAATGGATGGATGGATGGATGGATGGATGGGCAGACGGACAGACGGATAAAAAATAGAACAATGGATGGATAGATAAAAAAGAAGGATGGACGGATGTTGGAAAGACAGAGAGATAGATTAAACTATAGAATGATCAATAGAACAATGAATGGATGGATGGATAAACAGATAGACAGACAGATAGACAGATAGATATATAGATCACTAAGTGTGTGTGTACCAACTAAAGGGTGTAAAATGACATTCAATGACATGCAGCTCTTTTATTTGCACTGTCTTCACCTGCATTTTCTCATCAATTATACAGCGAGCCGAACTAAATCTCCTCCCAAACCCCCCAAGCATTCGGTAGTCCAAGTTTGCCTAAACATTTCAGACCAAAACAGAACCTTTGCGAGGTGGTTGATGTATTTATTTAGAGCAACCCTCGCATTGCAGCCACAGTCCCATCAGAACACACAAACATTTAACCATCTTCCTTTCTATTCAAATGAACTATGTGCAAACACCACACACAACACACAAAAAGATTACAAAAGTACGTGTAGAGACTACAAATGAGGTCACATTACACCAATTATCATCTAACATCCACAGACAATTACGGCTTGAAAATGATATGTGATTGTTTACAGATATTTAATGACAGCTAAAGGCCAGTATGTAAACACAGCACAGTACGCTGAGATGTTGGTACAACCTAACCGAACCGTCTGACAATGAGCAGATCACATGTGGCCAATTATCACATGACCTCGGCAGACAAACTCTGAAAATGATGGAAATGAGGACAACGAAAACAGGTGAAAGATAAAAGGGGAGGAGAGGAGGGAGAAGGGAAGAGAAAGAGGGAGCGAGAGGCTGCTGTGAAGAAAGAGAGAGCTGGAGGCACTGCTGGAATGTTTGTGGTGAGGGGAACAGCGGGCGTAATGGCTTCCATATGGCCACTCCTGGCGGGAGAGAGAAAGCGAGAGTGAAAGCGAGGAGAATTACAGAGGGAGACAAAAGAAAGGATCGAAAATTAAGTTAACATTAAGGAAAAAAACAGGCTTGATGGAGGGGAAAAATGGAAAAAGATGCAAATGGAAGACAGGATGTGTACTGCAAAAAAAAAAAAACATTAAGTTTGTTGTTGACTTGTTTTCCACTAAAAACATCTGAACATCCTCGAAACAAAATAAATGTACATCAGAACCAAAACCACATAAGATATTATTTAAGATTAAGATTTCAGATAATGTGTTTTTAAAAAATAAAACATGCATGAATCGTTCGGCGTAAGATAAATAAGATGCTCTAAGAAAGTAAATAGGGTGCATTTCAATTTCATGCCAATTTTAAAGTAGGGTTACTATAGTTACTTAAACGGAAACCATATTTTATTTATTTGTTTGTTTGTTTGTTTATCTATCATTGGAATTTTCAATACTTGAAATAAAATGAAGTATAAATATTTTATTTCAGCTTGGCAACATTTGTTATTTTCATAAAGTTTAACTTTAAGTACTAAAATAAATAAAACAAATAAAAATTAATAAAAATATAGAAATAAATGTATATAAAAAATAAAATAAAATAAAAATGGGGGGAAAAAACAAAATTACTGAAACTTTAACTAAAATTAAGGTAAAAACAGAAAATACTACTTAAATTTAAAACTATTTATATTATGTTATTGGTACTTGAGATAAAACAAACTCAAATTAAATATATATATTTTATTTCAGCTTGGCAACATTTTTCATTTTCATATAGTTTAACTTGAAGTACTAAAACAGATAAAAAAAAAAAAAATAAAAATGAACAAAACCAAATTTTATTTTTATTAATTTTCTTTTCTCTTCTTTTTATTGTTTCCTCATTGGTACTTCAAATAAAATAAAACAACCATTAACTAAAATATTTTAGTAGAATTTAACTTGAAGTACTAAAATAAATAAAACTAAAACTAATAATGAAAAATAACAAAAAATACATAGAAATATTAGGGAGAAATGATCAGATTTATAAATAAAATGACAAAAACCCACAACAAAAAAACTTGAACTAAAAAAGATGAAAACAGCAAAATTTTATTAACTTAAACTGAAACCTTAAATTTATTTATTTATTTATTTAAATTTTATTGAAATAAAATCAAAATAAACTTTAACCGACATAAAATTAAATATTAATATTTTATTTCAGATTGGCAACATTTCTCATTTTCGTATAGTTTAAAATTACTAAAACTTTAACTAAAATTAAGGTAAAAACAAAATATTACTTAACTTAAATTGAAAACACTATTTATTTTATTTTATTGGTACTTG
Source organism: Labeo calbasu (assembly GCA_019740295.1). Classification (NCBI taxonomy): domain Eukaryota; kingdom Metazoa; phylum Chordata; class Actinopteri; order Cypriniformes; family Cyprinidae; genus Labeo; species Labeo calbasu. Next base: position 21,515 of record JAHKKF010520334.1, on the reverse strand, counting down.
AAATAAAACAAAAAAAAACTTTAACTGAAAAAAAATTAAATATAAATATTTTATTTCAGTTTGGCAACATTTCAAGTACTAAAACAGATAAAAATAAAATGAATAAAAATGAACAAAAACAAATTTTTCTTTTTATTAATTTTCTTTTCTTTTCATTTTTTATGTATTGGTACTTTAAATAAAATAAAACAAACATTAACTAAAATAAAACAAACATTAAATAAAATAAAACAAAAAATAATAAATAACAAAAATAACAAAAAAAAAAAAAAAACTAATAAGAATTACAAAAGCCCACAACAAAATTCAACTAAAAATTAAAGTGGAAACAGAACATATAAAAATAAAAACAGAATTGCAATCTGTTTATGTCTGTATTTGAGTGTTCGAGTGTAACACATAATAATATTGAATACTGAGTTTGAGGTGGGACTGTTTGAAAAACAATCATTTTTTTGCAATTATGTTTGGAGCCACTATGAAAAACTATGACATTTACCTTTAAGCATAAGCAAGTATTTTAGTTTGTTTCATCCTATTTTAGTTGGAGGGAAAAATTAGTCTTTATTTTGTTCTAAAGATGTTTTACTAGAAAGAAAACAAAATCCCCTGTGAGTCTGCAAGCACAAAGCAGGTAAACAGAGAATGTGTGTGTGTGAAGGTAAGTCCGTCCTTGTCACCATTACTGTCGTGCCCTTTCCTGACAGGAGGCGGTCGACATCGCTCCAGTGCCAGTGTCATATGCGCTTTCTAAGCAGACAGCAGAGAACCTGGATTTCCTTGTGTTTCTTATTCAAACATCCCTTGTTTTCAACAGCGTGATCGTTTCCACACCCTCGAAAAGCAGTCTGGAAAGTTTAGCATTAATCACATGTGAAATAAATGCTAATGAACGGCCACCCCCCTCCTCCTGGCCAAAAAAACGAAATCGAAATCCATCAAGACTGACAGAGAGAAAAGAAAAGAGAGAACATATGCTTTCCTTCTCTCGCTGTCTGTATTTCATATCCTCAGATCAGGCCTGTATATTTATGCAGCCGTATGTTCTCAAAGCCCCCCGTTCAGAGAGATTAACATATGTGTGAGTCTGTATGTGCACATGAATATGATTCACGGCATAATGAATCATAATGCCGTTTAAAGAGGTGAGCGTTCATCTGAGGAACACACAAACACACACACACACACATGTAGAATGTAGGTGTGGATGAGTGAAGGGTTCTCTAAAGAATAAAATGAGTCTTTCAGCCCAGCTGGTGTGTGACCACAGGTCCCTGTGTCAATGCCTGTGTTATTCTGTGTGAAATTAGTGTGTGTTCCTTTTAAATGTGTGCATATGAATGCGGTCTGTGTGCGTATTAGTGTGCGGACTCCTTCCTCGAGGGAGATGACTCCAGGTTAAACTCACTCTCTCAAACTTAACGGTCTGATTAGGCCGAGGCACCAGGGGTCAGAGGTAGACAGAGGGGCCACATACTGTGGGGCCCCGTGGAGACCCGTGTCAGACCCGGCACTGCCCCACTGTCCACCTCACAGAGTCCAGAGCATCCGCAAGGCCTATAAACACCCCGACATGGGTCTCAGATGTCTTTGGGGCCCCACGAAACTGTTACTCAAAGGTTCACCTGACTCCATGTGCATGCAGAGATTATGAGCTACCGCGTATTTTCCTGACAGGAATAAACTGGACAGATGAATACGAGAAACAGATTTAGAGTCCTGAGGACACGGAACACATAAAACAATGCGCTATTGGCTTTCAGCGTCTACGCACTTAAAATTACAGGTTCCAGACAGAAACAAAAAAGCATTTACAGCCTCATGCCATTAGAGAACCGCTGCCAAATAATTATTGCTTTAGCAAACTCAAATTTCCATCTAGCTTCATTCTTGTATTAAAAAAAACATTCATTTTTTCTGACTGGCAATAAAGCAAAGCAACTGGTAAATGCTTTAAAAATTAATTTAAAAAGTACTGAAATCAGTCCTACTCTTATTTTTGTATAATCTGAGTACTTGCCTATAATAAAAAGTTCAAACACAAATAATTGTATAAAGTATAATCAAATTTAAAAAAAGAAGAAAACAAGTACTAATGTTTCATACAATTTTGCTTAACACATACATTTATGTTGTTTTAAGGATGTTTTTTTTACAGGAAAAAAAGTCTTTTTTTAAATATTTTTTTAAACATTACTTAATGTGATTTAAGTTTAGAAATTAGTTTATAAAATTATAAAATTGAATTTATTTTATTTGTTCTGTTTAGTTTATCGACTATTTCATAACTAGGAGTTTCATAACTTCTTTCATAACTGCCTATAAATTACACAAAGAACATGAACTCTATATGAGGGTCGCCAAGTTTTCACAATAAAACCCTCCCAATTGCCACTCAAAACTAGCCCAAACTAGCCCAAAAACAGGGTTCCCCTGGTAAATTTGTATTTCAGAGACTAAATATGACGCTATTGGGGTCATTTCAACCCACAGACATCAAAAACAACCTGTGGCAACAGTGTTAAAAAAACCGCAGACATGGCAACACTGCTCTATTTGCTGATCTGAAAACCTATATTTAAAAATCAACAGCTATATCACCATATATATATATAGCAATGAAAATAATAATTAATTTAATTTTTTTTAAAGTAATTTTTAAGGTACTCATAGTTGGGCCCTATTTTTTGTGTAATGTATTTACATTTTTCTGGTAAATATTCCTTTTCTGTTACGGTTTCTTCAAGTTAATGTGTGCAGGCAGTGTATGTACAAATCTATCCTATTATGGTAAAAATCCATGCAGTAGTTTTTAATTAATCTGTAAAAATAATATTCCCTTTTTCGAATCGAGCCATTCTTAGACACCGACAGAGGCCACTGACATGAGCTTCTTACCTCAGACCTGCGATGATTTTTGCAGAGCTCATTTTGGCAAAGTAAAAAGGGTGTTGTTTTACACTCCTATTGAGAATTTTTAACCAAAGTATATTATAGACTTTTCATTAAGACCCTAAAGAATCATATCAACTTGTGGAAAATGGGCATCTGATGACCCCTTTAAAAGAAACTGTAAACTGTCTCAGAGAACTTTTAGAGATTATTTTTATGTTTTAATGTACTCATATATTGAAGCAGCAGAGGATGAAAACACAACGAGCGTCACGTACGTTTCACTACGAGTGTAGTAAACGAAACTGCGTGTCTGCGACATTCATTCACACAGAGACACACAGAACATGCAGGCTCATATTTAAATATTATTTTTACAGCTTAATATTCACTGACACTAGTCCATATCGCATTTTGATTCAAGCGTACTGACCTACTTTTGATTTATTCATCCCAAATTGGGCAAATTCCACCGCAAAAATACAATAAAGCACTACCTAAGAACCATTACTTGTAAGAGCGAACAGGTCTTAAAACATCTCCAAGCACTATTATCCCAGCAAGCCATGTATAATAGTAATGAAACGCCTGCTTGACCATTTAACTGTTGGTATACTACCTGACGTTATGTGGCATCCTTAAATTTGTGAGCTGTAAAATCTACCCAAATGTTTTTTTCAGAGTAGCTCACCGCACAAAAGCCTGCTTCTGCAGGGCTCTGAATGTGTGGAGGTCTCTGAATTCTGGCCTAACGGGGCCGTGTGGCGTGCGGGGCGAATCAGGGCCAGTGCGGAGTGATGACAGGCCGCTATTCCACACCCTGAGGCCTAGCGCTCCACTCCACACCAAAAACAGCCCGACGCCTTCACAAATCAACCTCACCAGCCGTCCCGGCATCTGAAAGTCATTTCACTCTCTCCCTCTTCCTTTGACACGATTTCTATCTTTCTTTTTGCATTTTTTTCCTTCTGACTGCCTTCTTTATCTCCATTTATTCTCTCTCCGGTGGGTCTAGTGCGGTCAGGCCGGGGTCCCGGCAGGACCCGAGGTTGAGGAGCCCTGTGGTAAAATCAACAGCTAGAGAAAGACGGCAAGAGAGAGAGCGAGGTGTCAGCAGACAGATGAGACTGACTACTGCTTCAAACACCTCTGCTTCCAATCCTGTCAAGATGTGCGTCATGCCAGTCTCTGCTGCGATTGTGTGTGCGTGTGTGCCGTAGCATAAGAATCTCATCTCCTCCAGAGTGCCGAAGGGCATCTTTTTAGCTCACAAAACTTTCATCTCAAACTCATACAGGGTCACGGGGTCTTTATGACATTCTTCTCTCCCCCAGCCAATTAGAAACAGCCTCTCAAATGCTGTTCTCAAGAGCACTTCCTGTCGAGGGTAAGATTGACAGCTGAGGAGATGATTGACAGGCCTCTGGCGAGAGAGGACTCGCAGGCTTTGGAGCTGCGCGGTGGTCCACAGGAAAGTTTTCTGCCGGCAACCCCTTTCATTTGCATGAACGAGGGATGCTGGATAAATAAAGAGAGCGAATGACTTTTGGAAGTGAAGTACGAGCATCCCAGCGGGGTAGAGGCACGTTTTAGAGAACGCGGCGACGTTTAGAGTCCCGTGAGAGGAATACCACAACAACCAGTCTATTCACACACACACAGACACGTACTCGCATAGAAAGAAAACAACAACTCCAATCCGTTACAACTACACTGTTACAAACAGGATGAGATCCATATGCACACTCATTCTGAAAAGATGCATCAAATCCCTGATGATTACGATAATTAAATATGAAAGGGTTTAAAAATACCACATTTCTCTCCTTAGTATCGGGCAATTCTAAAGAGACCATTCACAAAAACAGCGAACATGAACACGCTGGAAAAAACGAAAGCAGAAATTCCCTATTCACTCTTTCTTGACTCTCTTTCTCTCTCTCAGCCCTTCCCGCCCCTCTGTCTCTCTGGAGAAAGACAGAGGGAGAAAAAAATGGCTGATCATTATTCCTATCAAAGTCTCAGAGAAAGAAAGTTCACACCAACTTGCTGACTAGGTTAACAGGCTGAGTGACAGAGAGAGAGTTAGAAAGAGACGGGAAAAGAAAGGGTGTGACAAAGAAGAAAACGTGTTAGATGTTCAAATTCACTTGTTAAAGAAGTTAGAGCCAATCCTAAAAAATCCTAATGGGATCAAATTAAAATCCCTTTAAATTGTGAAAAACTGATTTTCTTTTTTTATTCTTTTTATTTTCTGGATAGTGTTGATATATAAAGAAGTCTCTTATGCTCACTAAGGCTGCATTTATGTAGTCAAAAACACAACAAAAACAAGTAATTTTTGTGAATAGTATAAAACATTTTCACAAATTGTGTTTTTTTTTCATTATTATCTTAATTTCTGAACAATATCTGAATTTTCAGCACCATTACGCCAGTCTTCAGTGTCACAGGATCCTTCAGAAATCATTCTAATACGCTGATTTGCCGCTCAAGAAACATATATTATCATCCATGTTAAAAACAGTTGTTTTGCTTAGTGTTTTTATGGAAACCATAATGCTTTTTAGAAACTTTTAAAACACCATTTATTTGAAACTGAAATCTTTTGTTACATCATAAATGTCCTGTGTTGGGCATGTTACTTTAAAAAATTAATTAGTAATAGTTACTACTTCTTACAAACAGTAACTGAGTTAGTAACTGAGTTACATCATTATATTAGTAACTAATTATCAGGGAAAGTAACTATTGTGTTACTTTTTAAAAAATGTTCAAATATGTCAAATAACTTGGACGACCCCAACATTAAATATGTTGAATGAAATTTAAATAAAATGAATGATATATAAAGCTTAATGGCACAGTTGTTTAAATACCTGAATGCACATTTAGCAGTATTATAATATGACATGATAATTTAGCATTAAACTTTAGTAATTAGAACTTTAGAATAACCATGTTTGCATGCATATTTATCATATTGACTGAACTTGCACTGGTGGTGGATATTGTTTACCTATAATAGATATTGTTTGTAATTTAGTGTTTCTATAAAAAAAAGGGGGAAAAAGCAAAAAATAATACTGAAAAGAAACAAAACTACTATGAATTCTACTACTAATAACAATACAAAACGCCCTAAGGATTAATGAGCTGCTGGGTTCATGAATATTAATCACGTTGGCTGCGTTCGCTTGCACTGATTTGCTGAAATCAAAACCACAGCCAATGAGATTGTCATTTGTGCATTAGTTACACCTACTACAAGAGAAACTGGCAGTTCTTAAAAACTAAAAAATTCCAGGGAACTGCATTATTTTGACAGGAAAACACAGCAACAACTATCGTTTAGATGTAGCGTGTCAATTCTGCATGGTATAAGACTCTCTCATCCTGTATCTTTCTTTGCGTGTGTAGCGACGGCTAGTTGTGTGCCTTCATACTAGAGTTCGCCAAATACAGGTATGCTGTGCATCCATTTAGATGAACTGAAAAAAATAATGCTATAGTAACACTGTTTATTTATAACGCCGTTATTCCCATCACTGTAAATGTCTTTACTGTCACATCTGGTCAAAATGCATACTTGATGAACAAAATTATTAAATTATTTAATGTTGTGTTATAAAAAGATGGATGACTGAGATAAAAATAAAAAGGTGAAAAAAACAATAAACAGAAGAATATATCTGCTCCGTTGGTAAAATCAGACAACAAAAGCAGGAGAGCAGGGGCAGTGCGGAGCGAGGGATGGAGAGACTGGGAGAAAAGATGGACGCAGAGATGTCCTGCTGGGTTAAGCCAGGTGTCTTCAGCAGAGTGTCACGAGAGGAGAGAGGGGAAGAGAAAGAGAGGAGAATAATTAGTCAGACCTCCAGCCGAGGAGACTGACAGGTAAAGAAAGGGAGGGAGAGAATGGTGAGGTAAGGGACTAAAAGCCAGACAACTATGGATGGACAGAGAGTCTGAAAGTGAGAGTGGTGGAAAGAAGAAAGAATGAAAGAAGAGAAATGAGGAGATGAGGGAGGGGCTGGAGAAAGAGAAAGAGCTTGAAAAATGCCCTTTGTCATCATTTTACAAAAGAACGGATGACAAAAGAAGACAGAGAGGGAGAGAAATCACAAAAAAATGCATGACCCCGGCCCCTTCTGGACAACAATGAGCATTTGTCTATCCATCAGTTCAGCTCAGTGGTGTTTTTGGTGACCTAAACACACTGCAGAGATTCATTGTGACATAATGGCACTTCCTGTCAACATCTGCCTTCAGAAAGCCTCTATAAGCCTGAACTCAAAGCATAAGTACATTGATCAGTAAAAAAGTGTGCTTAAGTTATTTCTACACTTGTAGAAAGTAAAATAGCATAGTCGTTACCGTGAGAAATTAATTAAGACAACAATCAGAGTAGAAGCCATATTTTAAGGGGGAAACGACACCATTCAAAAATACACAATTCTAAGCTTAAAGTTATAGTTCACCTAAAAATAAAAATTCTGTCATAATTTACTCCACCTCATGTTGTTCCAAAGCTGTATGACTTCTTCTTTGAAACACAAAAGCAGCTATTCTGAGAAATGCCTGTTGTTGTTTTTACAATGAAAGTCAATGTTAGTCAAAACCAGCATTCTTCTATATATTTTTGATGAATCCACCTTTTACTTCAATGCAAAAGTAAGCCTATGGGTGAGACTTATTGTTCATTATAAGATGGATAGTCTGGTCCTTGATTCTGATTGATTGAGCCACATTCGACGCTGTTGTAAATTACTCTACAATCATTCACCTTTGTTTACGCCTGCAACAATGCCCCTCAGCTGTTATAAATTCACTGTAAACCAGGGCTTCTTGGGGATTATTGCTGTATTAGCCGCTCTCGGGAAATAACGAGAAGAATAACAATGTGCAGTAAATGGTAAAACTGTTTGCACTACAAACCAGTGTGTTCATAATTAAGACTATACATTAAAATAACATGGTAAGACACACCAATTTGCAATATAAGGCAGCAAAACGAGCAGTTTTGTACAGCTAAAAATAGCTGGAAGCAGATGAGAACGGATATATTTTGTATTCTTCAGATGAAAAAGTCATACAGGTTTAAGTCTCCTAGAAAGTGTAAAAACCATGGCTCTAGGGTTTGTTAGAGAATCCTCATTAGTTAAACCAATAGTGTGAGTTTGGGGTCGGCATATGTTTGTCTGAGAAACCGGTTTGAAAACACCAGTCATCATTTTTAAAATATGGCAACATCAAAAATGCTCACTTCATCATTCACTTGACATAAATAAAAACTACGCATGGTGGTCTCGTTCTCATTTGTGACAAATTAATTTTCTACCATACATGGTCTTACCATTAAAGTTACTTTTATTAGACGGACCAAATGTGACCCTGGACCACAAAACCAATTATAAGGTTCAATTTTTTAAAATTGAGATTTAAACATCACCTGAAATAATAACCTTTGAATAAATAAGCTTTCCAGTGATGTATGGTTTGTTAGGATAGGACAATATTTGGCCAAGATACAACTATTAGAAAATCTGGAATCTGAGGGTGCAAAAAAAAAAATTAAATATTGAGAAAATCGCTTTTATTTTTTACTAATCAAAACTTAAGTTTTGATATATTTACAGTAGGAAATTTTCAAAATATCTTCATGGAACATGATATTTACTTAATATCCTAATGATTTTTGACATAAAAGAAAAATCAATAATTTTGACCCATACAATGTATTTCTGGCTATTGCTACAAATATACCCATGCGACTGGCTTTGTGGTCCAGGGTCACAAATGTACACAGGTTCATTCTGTTACAATATATATCACTTTGTTAATTTAGGTCCTATTTTATGTTAAGGTTATCTGATGAAACATTTTTGTTTCATGGGATCCTTCCAAAATGCTTTCATTAGGTTTGTTCAATTATATGAAATACTTTCTTCGACTGAATAAAACCAGCTAATCAAAATTTTAACATGAAGTACATTTTTAAACTAAGAGACAAAAACATTTTTACAGCGACGGACGTAAAGTGAAAATTACAGCTTATGCTGTTTCTAAAGAACACGTCCATAAAGAATCCTCAAGGTCACTGTCATCACAGATGACTAGAATCAGCTGTAATTTTTTTGTAAAATTTAATTTCCAAATGTGCACAATTATATTCAGGGCTGATTTTTTTCCCCTCAAGCATCTAAATAAGCGGCAGCATTCATTCTAGAAAACGTAACTACATGAAGCTCCTCCATCTTCACCTACAGGTCCCTGCGGGTTTCATTTAACAGTTTGCCATTTGATCCTCAGATCCAGCATGTGTGCGCGTTTGGTCCGGAGCCAAAGGTCGTGTCTTGTTTTTGCAGAGGTTGTGGTCTGATGCCTCTGGACTGGTATTAAAGGGACCGTTTCATGAAGCACAAGCACCACTGCTGGCACACGTACACACAAACTTCCCCTTCCATTCAGACACCTTTAAAAGGACCGTTTCAGGTTTATTACAACAAATCCAAATGCCCATTACCACAAAATCATTGGGTCGAATTAATTGTCTGCCGTAAAGCCACAAATGCTGGTGGTAGAGCTTGAGTTTTACATTTCTATAAACTCCAAACAACATTAAACTTCTCTGTAAAGGTCACGCGGGGACATGCACACGCAAACACACACACTTAGTAAACAGTCAGAACTAAACAATCTTTCACATTCATATCACTCCTACTTTCTCTCTCCTCCGCGCCTGCATCTATAGCAGCTCATCGCAGTGTAATTAATCAAGAGTTCTTATTAATTATCTATGCGCGAGGTCGTTCATTACCGCATCAATTCAGGCATAGCTAACGCCGCTTGTGGGAGCTCTGCCCGCCCCCTTCCTCCACACTACCTCCCAACTTACATCTTTCACTGGTCTCGAAAGTCAAGTGATGTTTTCTCTCTCCAGCCCTCTCTATTTATGTGTCTTTACTGATGCAGGGAGGTTTTTTGTTTTTTTTTCGAAAGAAACACTCTGAATAAGAATCTCAGGGCTATATGTTTCTTTTCAGCTTAACCTTGCCTCAAATGTTTCTGCTGAAATTCCTTGAGAGAAATAAGAATAGAAGCACATTAGACAATGGTTGACAAAGTAAAGAGTACAGAGCTATAAAATTAATGTGGATAGCCAGGAGCACAGTCTCCATATGTAAGAGAGGGTGTAATATAAAATTTATCAGCTTTGTTCATTAATATTAACTACGCAATGTGACATTCGCCAGGAGAAAGCGTAGAGCGATTCACGAACAAATGACTCTTGTGAGCTGATTCTTTTTTGTGAATCAAAAACACTGCAATATTGCATAGTGAATCGCAAAGGCTGCAAATTAATTAAATATGTGCTTTGTGTTTCAGTCACACATGAACAAGAGTGATATTTCTTATATTTTTCTTTAATACAAAAAAACTATACTAATAACAATCATTATCGTTATTATATCATCATATTGATTTATAAATCACAATATTTTTGGCCAAATTGTGGTACCCAAAAACAAGCACAGTAAACATTTGGAGCTTAAACTTTTTTTAAAAAATTACTATTAATTTTTATCCCAAACACCCATAGTGTGTCCAGTGTTTTTGCATGATCCCAAAAACAAATGAGAAGAGCTTAAGAGCTGTTTTTTAATGAATAGTTCAAAAATACAAGTTACTGGTTTAAATGATTCTACAACACTATTCAGTATAATTTACAGCATTAACTGAGAGACATTTTCATTTATATGTAAGCAAAAAAAAAAAATCACAATTAATTTTTTCCTCAAATTGTGCACCCCTAGTTTGTCAAGTGTTGCACGATTCCCGACACAAATGACTCTTAAGAGCTGATTCTTTTTATAATAGATCAAAAACACAAGTTACTGGTTTGAATGAGTCTACAATTTGTAGCATTGACTGAGAGAGATTTTCTTTTATATGTAAGCAAAACGGACATTATAAAAATCGCTATTAATTTTTTCCTCAAATTGTGCACCCCTAGTGTGTCCAGTGTTGCACGATTTCCAAAACAAATTACTTTTAAGAGCTGATTCTTTTCATGAACAGTTCAAAAACACAAGATACTGGTTTGAATGAGACTACAACACTATTCTGTATAATTTGCAGCATTGACTGAGAGAGATTTTCTTTTATATGTAAGCAAAATTGACATTATAAAGAGATGTATACATAAATCTGTTGGAATCAAATGCTTGTGTATTAGAACTGAGCTGAACTGAGACATCAGTATCTTTTGAAATATGATATTTGATCGCTGACTTTGTTTTAGAACGGTTTGTGTCTTCATCTCTTCTGAAGACACATGAGATGTATCTTTTCTCATGGGAAAAATCAGAAAGGAATTCTTCATTTGCTCTACAACTGATTCACACTGCCGTCTAGAAGAAACATGTAAATCTTCAATGCATTCTAAATAATATTCTTTCATAATACTGAAGGAATTTCAGAATTCTTTTTGTAAATGTCATTTGCTGTCCCTTTGTATGTAAGGGACCAAAATCCCCAAGGCAACAAGCATCCCTTTCAGAAACGGGCGCGCTGTAAAATATCACCCTCCCATAACATGTGCACCACGCAATTACTTCCCCTGTCTAGCAGGGCTCTAATCTCTGTCACTGGTCCACCTATTATTGCTTTTCCAAGTCTCTTTCCATCCATTTTTTTCCCTTCAGCCTCACCTCTCGCTTTCCATTTCTTTCGCCGCATCCCTCCATTCCGAAAGCAAGAGCACTTTCCTCTCTTTCCCTCGTTTTTTATCTCTCATCAGGCCAAAAGCTTTTCGGTGTACACCTCTATCTACAAGAGTGGAACAAAAACAGAGAGAGAGAGAGAAAGATGGAGAGAGCAGAGGGTAAGAAAACGAGAGAAGGAGAAAGGCCGAGAGTAAGAGAGGCTCTGACGTTAACAAGATAGCTCGTTAAAGGAAGGGGACAGGAACGAGAGAAAGAGAGAGTGAGCGTGTGAGAGGGAGGTGGAGAGAGAGAGAGAAGTGGATGTAATTGGTGGCTTTTTGAAAAGGAAAGACAGAAAAGACAGAATTAGGTTTTCCATCTGCGGCCCTCAGTGTGTGTGTGTGTGTGTGTGTGTTTGCAGAAAGAATGACAGGCTTGATGTCTGTGAGCGTTTCAGACATCAACAGGTCACACACGCACACACAGATTTCAGTCAGAAATACTTCATCCGGCTCTCGTCACATTTATACACATGCCTCTATTACTGGAGGGGAGCATATTCAAACATCTCAAATTTGCCACTGTATACACCGTATTATAAAAAGGAAGTGAGGGAAAATGGTACAACATACCTGGGTTTCTAGCGGAGAACGCGTGAAAGATCTAAAAGTAACGAAAAGGTGTACGAAAACCTGCTTGTACTGTCAGCGTCGCATGTTCGCGGGTTATTAATGCCGCGAAAACAATACAATTAAACGCCGTTTCTGTGTCTTTAGTTTTCCGGTGTGCATACAAACGTACTTCTTTCACTGCGTTCGGCATTACCCCGAGGTAAAAAACAAAACATACTATGCAACCAGCGTAGAACGATTCCTGAATAAGCGGATCTTTTGAACCGACTCTTTTCAGTGAATTCTAAATGCCACGCAACCAGTGTCCGATTCCCGAAATCAAGAATAGACTCTAATGAATCAGTTCTTTTAACGAATCATCTTTAACTGAAGTCCGGTTGGATTCTGATTGGCTGTCAATGTTTTTAACGTTCTTCTGCTGGAAAAAACGTGATTTCAGTGATCCTTTTCGTTTTAGTTGTTACTATTGTTTAGTTGTTTACTACATTACTACCTTAAGAATCGAAATCTATTATCCTTATCTAGCCTAAATGTGACCCAGGACCACAAAACCAGTCATAAGGGTCTGTTTTTTGAAATTGAGATTTATACCTCATCTGAAAGGTGAATGAATAAGATTTCCATTGATGTATGCATTGATGTATTTGGTCGAGATACAACTATTTGAAAATCTGGAATCTGAGGGTGCAAAAAAAAAAAATCTAAATATTGAGAAAATCACCCTCATAGTTGTCCAAAGTTCTTAGCAATGTATATTACTAATTAAAAACTAAATTTTGATATATTTATGGTAGGAAATTTAGAAAATATCTTAATGGAACATGATCTGTGCTTAATATCCTCATGATATCAAAAAGTTTGATAATTAAGACCAATATAACGTATTGTTGGCTATTGCTACAAATATACCCATGCTACTTAAGACTGGTTTTGTGGTCCAGGGTCGCGAATTATTAAACTTATATTTTTAAAGTAAATGACACTTTAAAAAAAAACAAAAGTCATATTTTTTGGCTTTTGGTTGTACAAAAATCAATCAGAACTGAATCTGTGAGTCTGTGTGTGTACATTTGATGAGGTTTGTGTGTGGCAGGCTCAATTTATGTGTGTGTGTGTTTGTGTGTAATTCTTCCTAATCCCATCTCTGATGGTCTCCTCTTATCCTCTTCTCTCTGTGCCAGACACAGCAACATTCTGCCAAGGACAGGAGCCAAGCACACATGCACTAACACTCACACAATATCCTGAAATATCCCTGCATCGTGTCTATGCCACAAGCCAGCGGCGTGACAAAAGTAGATCACTTCCTTTATAATCAACCAAGCCAAACCGCATATGTGTGAAGATTATAACGGAAAAGATCTAGTTTTGTTGCGTTACATCACTCATTTGCAGCATAGATGAGATGTACTTTCGCAGTGCATGTTCTTAGTCTTATTGTGAACAATTCAGCAGCTGACCTGAAGGGGAAACTGAGCATAAATTAAGACAATTACGCTAATAACACTTATAAAAAAAACAATGCATGAAATTAAGCTTGTGTAGTTATGTAGAGTATGTTTCGGGGCTAAACTGGAAAAAAACTGGTGAAATGAATTTGCTAGTAAAAAGAAATGGCAAGAAACACACTGAAATAAACATTTTGATGCAGAACAGACTGAAATAGTGTTTCCTTGTAAAACATACTCCAAGAATCTTTCGCTAGCAGATACGATAGACTTGGACACCTAATCACAAAACTAATTTCTAATGCAAATGCAGAAATCATTTTTGGCAGCCATATTTGTCACAAATGATTAATTTATTTCACAAAATGAAAGTGATGAATAATATGCGGGTAACCAAGACAAAGTAAATATGTGAATAGTATTCAGCTGGTCATGTGACAAATGTGGGGCCCACTATAAAGGAGGCCCCTTTTTATGAATAAACCAGAGTTTTCTAGGCTGCTGATATAGCTAGATTCCTTATTTGTCACAAAATATGTTTAAAATGCCTCTATTTAACAGTTAAACCCTGAGGGAAAAAGTTAAGTCACCAAGAAATTTTGCTAAATATGACAATGACACTCCCAACGTTTTCACCGCCGCCAAAGAAAAGCCACACCACAATCCGGCCTTGAGAAGGAGAATAAGAGAGAGAAAGAGTGATGATTTGACACAAAGACGCAGCCGGCAGCTCGCCATGACATGGCACTATGAAACGGTTAATGACGCAGCTTACGGCAGGATGGATTATCTCTCTCCTCCTCTCTCCCCCGTTCCTTTATTGGCTTTTGTCTGATTGTGCTACATTATGGAACAGCAGTGAGCTGAGCTTAAAGGAAGCTGCCATTCTCCAGAGGAGACATAATTAATAACGCAAGCATATCCATCTGCTCTATACTTCTATATGTTCCCTTTTCTCTCTTTTTCTTTCTCTCATCACTCTTTCTTTTGCTTAAACATTCCACTGTGAGTGTATTATGTATGGGGCATCTCACTCTTTTGTCTGGATGTGTGCATGAATGCATATGGAATGTGTGTGTTAAAAAGAGAGGGAAAAGCCCATGTGATCAATTCAGCTCAGCCTTACTTCAGCATTTATGTTCACAGACAGACACATATAATGTTTATTAATATAAACATCTAAGTAGATGATTTAATTTTTTCCCAAAAAATGTTTTGGTTAGAATTTGAATATGTATCTGTGTTATTTTATTATTAATATACCATTATAGTTTTCGGTCATATTTTGAATTACATCTTATTTTTTATTTATATTTTCTGTTTTCATTTTAATTTTTGCTGATGTTTCAGTAATTTTGTTACGTGTTTTTTTTTTTTTTATACACTACCAGTCAAAAGTTTTTGAACAGTAAGATTTTTAATGTTTTTTAAAGTCTCTTCTGCTCACCTTGCATTTATTTGATTCAAAGTGCAGCAAAAACATTACAATTTTGAAATATTTTTTGCTATTTAAAATAACTGTTCAAAGCTACATTTTCAGCATCATTTCTCCAGTGTGAAAGAAGTTATGTAAATTAATACTTTTATTTAGCAAAAATGCTTTAAATTCATCCAAAGTGATGATAAAGAATTTCACAAAAGATTCCTCTCAACTTTCTATTCATCAAAGAAACCTGAAACAATTCGACTCAGCTGTTTGCAACATAATAATAATAACAATAATAAATGTTTTTGAGCAGCAAATCAGAACATTAGAATGATTTCTGAAGGATCATGACTTGAGTAATAATGTTAAAAAGTCAGCTTTAAAATCACAGGAATGAATAACATTTTTAAATATATTCAAATAGAAACAGTTCATTTAAATAGTAAAAATATTTCAAAATTGTTGTACTTTGGATCAAATAAATACAGGCTTGGTGAGCAGAAGAGACTTCTTTAAAAAACATTAAAAATCTTACTGTTCAAAAACTTTTTACTGGTAGTGTATGTCTACATAAGCTAGATTGAAGAGATAATTATACATGCAGTATTCCATTTCTCTCAAATATTATAAATTCAAAAGAACTGCATATATATAAAACACACAAATTAAATGAACTGTTTTAGATTAGTACATCACCTTAGCTGCTGAAATCTGAAAAGAGACGGGCAGAGAAGATTCAGTTAAATACATACGAGTCTGGATCAATTTAACGTCAGGTTAATGAGTAAGGTAGAGTAACGTAATTGTCTTGCAGTGTTTCTTGACACTGTTGAACTTACGGCCTTGCTTATTTAGATGACAGAGGAAAAGAGAGAGAGGGAAAGCGAGCAAGCATGCCTAACTCTCACTTATGACTGTGGGTTTAATCAGAGCATCAATCTCTAGCAGAGGGGAAGAGAATAAAAAACAAATCTAATTACACCAGATCATTCAGAAGATGAATTAAAGACAGAGATAACGTTACAGACAGCCACGTTAAATCACCCTGCACTTCCTCTCACACACACGCTCACACGCTCCCTGTTTTTGCAATAACAGGAAAATGGGCTCTCTCTCTGAGCTCTAATCATGAGGGATTAAAGTCTGCGATTATTCCTGGTATTTTAGCTGATTATCATGTTAACCTCTAGGAATGAACCCCAGACATTCACATTAGCGATATTAGAAAGACAGAGAGGTGAAGGACAGGGGGAAAAGAAATTTAAATCTCTTTCGATCTTATAACATGAACCCTGCGTGTGTGGCCACATGAAGGAAAATGTTTTGCTTAGATTTTGCTCTTTCATAGCTCAAGACAAGGCTTAACAAACTTTCTGATGCCACAGACACCCAAATATGACAATGTCATGTTTTCAAGTAACTTTATCAGGTCTTTCTCTTAAAATTGCACTCTCCACCTCCCTTAAAAATTAGTACTGAAAAGTATGTTTTCCAGCATTTTTGTGTATTTGAACCCTTTCTAACAATGACTGTATGATTTTGAGATCCATCTTTTCACACTGACGACAACTAAGGACAACTATTACAGAAGGTTCAAACGCTCACTGATGCTTCAAAAAGAAAAACGATGCATTAAGAGCAGGGGGGTGAAAACTTTTGAACAGAATGGAGATGCGTACATTTTTTTCTTATTTTGTCTAAATATCATATGTTTTCATTTAGTTCTGCTTTTTAGAGGCTACAGAAGATAGTTACATGTCCCTCAGTTGTCCTCAGTGTGAAAAGATGGATCTCAGAATCATACAGTCATTGTTGGAAAGGGTTCAAATACACAAAAATGCTGAAAAACCAAAGA
>JAHKKF010520333.1:0-10110 GCA_019740295.1 Labeo calbasu | reverse complement strand
CATCACAGAAATTCTAATGGTTTCTATTAAATAGCATTATGAACCATTAACTTTTTCCAGTGAAACTATTACAAAATTCTCATATGATGCCATTATTGGGGGCGCCGGGAGGAAGTCTCGCCCGGGGAGCAATTCAGTGTAGAACCGCCACTGTTCATGACTTTTGTTTATATGACACCTTTACCGCTGCCGTCTTGGTTTTAACTGCTATTTTATACACACATTTATGGTTTTAGGTAAGAGGGGGAGGAGACACACTGTAACTAGTGAGTGCAGAGAGAGGGTCTGAGCTATTTAATAGCGTACACACTTAATGCCAACTCAGACTGTGTTTTTCATTCAAGAATTGCATCATGTTTCCTTACATTTTTCTTCTCCTCATTGGTTTCCCTTTGGCAGGTAAGATGTTATTCATTTTGTTATTTTTGAATTTACATTGTACATTGTTTTTGTTTTTGTTTTGTTTTTTTTTTTGTTTGTTTGTTTGTTTGTTTTCAAGAGCCAACAATTATTTGAAAGCTAGAATAAGATTTAAGTAAAAAATAGTGGACCTGGAGAATGTTTAAATATAGCTACAAGTGGAAATTATCTGGGCCTAAGAACCAATGGCCCGTGTGGATGATTAGGCGTTGCAATTGAAATGTGTCTTTTCAAATATAATGTGGTTTTTACACATTCATTTAAAATTTTAACTGATAGTTAGGGTTTGATGAAACAGGATACAGCAACACACTGATGTCAAAAAGTGATAACTGACTTTCAGAGAGATAGAAAAACAACTGTAAACATTTTTACTATCATAAATTATGCAAGCAGATGTTGATTGGTGCTTGCATGTTATTTTTGCCAGCAGAAATTATTAATTTATATATTTATACTATAATATAGCAATACTGTGTTGCAAAAATACTACACAGAACAAATTTTCACATTACTAAACACAACATGTCGGACAAATGATATGAGTTTGGTTTTTGTCACAGGTGGCATGGATAGTAGTATTATTGGAGGAAAAGAGGCTATACCTCATTCTAGGCCATACATGGTATCTATTCTGAGGGGTAAATATCACACATGTGGAGGGATGCTGATCAGAGAGGATTATGTACTGACAGCGGCCCACTGTTTGAAGTGAGTAAGTGTCTGGCTGCATTAATTATGATGCTTTTTAAACTTTTATTTCATGTGTAAATATGTGTTTTAGTTATTCAATATACATAAAGACCAAAATACCTTCACTAAACCGTTTTTTAATCTTTTCCACAGTTGCAGTGACTTCCCTAATGGAGACCACATTAAGGTTGTTCTGGGAGCTCACAACATCAACAAGGTGGAAAGGAGCCAGCAGAGAATCCCAGTGATGAAATTCATCCGACACCCTAAGTTTGAACAGAACAACAAGATAGACTACAGCTATGATATCATGTTACTAAAGGTATCACCTTTCACCTTCACCTACTGTATCTCTGTGTTATGGAGTTTATTTGCTCTCTTTAAATTATTTTCTGTTATTTGCAGCTGAAGAAGAAAGCCAAGCTGGGTGCATTTGTGAAAGTTATGCCTCTTCCTAAGAAAAATGAAAAAACACCAGTTAACATTAAATGCTCCATTGCTGGTTGGGGGTCAAAAGACCCAAAAAACATACAGAGAGCAGATGTGATGCAAGAAGTCAGTCTCAAACTGCAGGAGAACTCAGAATGTGAAAAAATGTGGCAGTATTGGTTCAATTCTGAGAGAATGATCTGTGGTGTTTCAGATGGGAAACATGCTTTTTGTAAGGTACTATATTATATTTTATTATATTATATTATATTATATTTCTCTATCCATATTTTCATTTTCACTAGGGGGATTCAGGAAGTCCTCTTATCTGCAAGACTATACCACAAGGAATTGCTTCATATACAGTTGACAATGACTGTACAAATATATCATATCCTCAAGTTTATGTTAAAATCTCCTACTTTGTCCCCTGGATTAAGAAGGAAATGAATTAATGACTAAATAAATGTAAATTAGATTTATTTTTTACATTAAAATTGTTTTTCTCTTTTAGACTTTAAAAAAAAAAAAAAAAAAAAAATGAAACTCTCAAAATCTAAGTGCATTTACTTCTAACCTGTTTGAGATGACTAATAAATGGGTGATAAGAGATTTCTGTTAAGTATTATTTAATTTTCAAAGAAACCCCTAGAAATAAAATTCACTGCCAATCAGATCAATCTTAATAAATAATAAAGAAAAGAGAGTCAATTCAACAGCGAAAACATGCAATATTGATTGCAAGTTTTGCATACTTCACACTGTCACACTCATTGTTTAAAGTGCTTTTAAATGCACAGAACAAAACAAATGCATTGCACAGATTTTGTGGTAACACTTAAAGTGTCATTTAATACAATAAAGTATTATTGTGATGTCAATTACAATAAAGTGTCATTTTTCAATGTTAGGTAATGTAACTAGCATGAATGGACAATAAACAATACATTTGTAACAATATTTATTAATCTTTGTTAATGTTAGTTAATAAAAATACAGTGGTTCATTGTTTGTTCATGTTAGTTCACAGTGCATTAATTAATGTTAAAGGGATAGTTCACCCAAAATTGAAAATTTGCCCATTATTTACTCTCGCCAGGCATCCTAGGTGTATATGACTTCCTTCTTTCAGACGAATCCAATCAGAGTTATATTAAAAATTATTCTGGCACTTCTAAGCTTTAGAATATAGACGGTTGTTTCTCTTCATAAGTCCATCCATCCATAATAAAAAGTGCCTCACACAGCTAAACCTTTAACAAACAAAATTTCTGATTTTAATAATGCATTCGTAAATGCTGAAATTGACATTAATAAGTGCTAGAAGTACTTTTAATTCTTAGCTCATGTTAACTAATGTAGTTAACTGATGTTAACTAATACCTCACAGTAAATTGTAAATGATTTTGTTTTAAATAAAAGATTACTTTAACTGTGCAGGTGTTTGTGTGTGATTGTTTGATACTTTTGCTCTCTGAGTGAAAAGTCCCCTCAGTTTGTATGCGAGCCTGTGGTAAGAGGTATGAAAATTCGAGGAGGTGTATTTGAACCAAAGTTGTGAACATTCTTAAGGTGTTAATATGTCTACTATGCTATCTGTCTTGTCTAAAGTAGATCCTTTCACTTTGAGCAAAGACCTGGGCTCTTTATCTGGCAGATCAATATCAGAGATCATAAGAGCTGTCGCTGATATGAAGGAAAATGTATCTCATGCTTTCTTATCTGCTAGCTTACTGAAAACAAACGTCTGTCCAGTAAGACCATACAGCTGGGAAATTTGATTTATATAAGTAGCACAGTATATTGTAGCAATAGCCAAAAATACATTGTATGGGTCAAAATGATCAATTTTTCTTTCCCAAAAATCATTATGATATTAAGTAAAGATCATGTTCCATGAAGATATGAAGATATTTTGTAAATTTCTTACAGTAAATATATCAAAACTAGATGCTAAGAACTTCATTTGGTCAACTTTAAAGGCAATTTTCTCAGTATTTTGATTTTTTTGCACCCTTAGATTCCAGATTTTCAAACAGTTGTATTTTGGCCAAATATTGTCCTATCCTAACAAACCATACATCAGTGGAAAGCTTATTCAGCTTTCAGATGATGTATAAATATCAATTTTTCCAGAAGAACATTGCTCAAAAGATCACACTGCCTCTGGCTTGCCATAGTGCATCCTGGTGCCAAGTGTTCCCCAGGTAAGCGACGCACATGCACCCAGCATCCAGATGATGTAAAAGAAAACGTGATTCAACAGACCAGGCCACCTTCTTCCGTTACTCCGTGGTCCAGTTCTGATGCTCACGTGCTCACTGTTTCGGCAGTGGACAGGGGTTAGCATTGGCATTCTGACTGCGGCTATGCAGCCCCATACGCAACAAACTGTGATGCACTGTCTATTCTGGCACCTTTCCAGCAGAACTGGCATTAACTTCTTGAGCAATCTGAGCTACAGTAGCTTGTCTGTTGGATCGGACCACACGGGACAGCCTTTGCTCCCCACGTGCATCAATGAGCCTTGGCCGCTCATGACCTTGTTGCCGGTTCACCACTGTTCCTTCCTCGGACCACTTTTGATAGATACTGACCACTGCAGACCAGAACGCCCCACAAAAGCTGCAGTTTTAGAAATCCAGTCGTCTAGCCATCACAATTTGGCCCTTGTCAAACTTGCTCAAATTCTACGCTTGCCCAATTTTCCTGCTTCTAACACATCAACCTTGAGGGCAAAATGTTCACTTGCAGCCTAATAAATCCCACCCACTAATAGGTGCTATGATAATCAATGTTATTCACTTCACTTGTCAGTCATAATGTTATGTCTGATTGGTGTGTGTATATATATAAGTGGAAAATAAGAGCCAGACAGTTTATTCAAATAAGTCCTTATTTATTGTTCATGTCTCAAGTAAATAGTTCTGTACATACACAGTATTAACAGCTTGCTAATATAGCAAAGAATTTGAATCATTTTTAATTTACAAAAATCAACAAAAAATGGTAAATCTATGATAATATTAATTTCTTCCTTCAGATGACTAGCAGCTAATTCTAAAGATTAAGCAAAAATGGTTTATTTAATAAAACCAGGTCATATCTCTTGAAACCATTTACGTTACCTTTTACCATAAAAAACAGGTTCCCTGTCACCCTATTAGTACAGCAGTAAACATAAGAAGGGAAAAGAAGGGGTATTTCCTTGAGTCCATGTCTTTACCATTACATATGAAAATACAAATATCTCAGAATACAGATGATGATCAATTCACACAAATCATTCTGTCATGGTAAGCTGGAGGTTAATTTTAATAAACATTCAAAAACAACCCTCATACTGTTAGGACTTTGCAGAGAAACATCATGACAGAAGAATATTTATATGATTGTTCAGGTTACATGAACTAAACCCATGACTAAAACCACCAACCCAAAGTATATGCGTACACTCAATCACTGTGGAGACTCTTGAAATTAAAGCGCCTCCTGTCGGTGAAACTCTGCATCTAGGGAGAAAAAAATAATAGGTTATTAAATAACAAAATAATAAAAGAAAATATAAAAAATATATATAAATTAATGACATCTTTGATATATAATCGTATAAGTAATTCTCTACAATTATAACAAAAAAATTGAAAAACAAATGTTGTCACATGCAAACAGAGAAGGTACACACTCTCACCTGGCTAGGGTCTCTTGTGAAGTATCTCTTCTCTATTACCTAAAGATACAAAATAATAATTTACACACACATGCTAATACACTGCACAGAGACACGGTATATCAGACATTTACTCACACCAGGACAGAGAATCATTAGGACATTTTAGTTTCACTGAAGGATCTACCTTGTCAAAGAACCGGCTCAGTTTAACAGCATTTGATGATCCAGCAGCAAGATACCGTGGATTTGTACAATCCTGAGAATAAAAGAAGAAAAAATCTCAGAATTCATAAGTGCGAAATCCCCAAAAGGGATTTTAATACAACAAATGATCAAGGTGTTTTTTTGCTTGATATTATAACAGAACTAAAAAGCACACACCAAATTGATTTCCTCCGCGTTAAAGTCTTCAGATAGAAAGGCGGTGCGTGTCAGCACATCATTCCTTTTATTTTCTGGGATCTGATCAAATTTGGTGCCAATTAGCAGGAGGGGAACTGAGTTCTCTGCAAACTGCTCTCTGTCATAATCTCTGCAAGTGCAAAAAATCTGAATTATTTCCTTTTAATGAATCTGGGACGTTATCTACAAAATAAAGCATGATATTCTGTATTCTGAACCAGAAGTTAACTTTGACTTACCCATTTGACACAATGATGCCAGTTGGAGAGGAGTCTTTGCTCAGCGCCTCCAGTGACCAGCGGTACAGATTCTGGGAGGATTTCTTATTGGTCAAATCATGAACTAAAATAATGCCTAGAAGGAAAAAACAAACAAACAAGTGATTTAGCATTAAAGTAGAGCGATTACAAATATTCCAGCATGCTTTTTACTTGTACACATGTAATAACAAATTTTAATGGTGTGTCTGATACTTAACCATTAACAGAATTGTAAAACACAGCTCTGGTGCTTTTAACACTGCTAGCACTGCCAACAGATCCCCCGACATCCCAGAGTTCAATGTAGTATGTCTTCTCTTCTGGAGTGCCTTCTCTGTAGTCATGAACCTGTGCAAAGAATCAAGACAAGGTTTGCTCTATTTCATAATGACACAGTAAATTAATAATAATTACTGCGGATTGTCAATGTACCCTGACGTCCACTGAGCAGCCCACAGTCCATGACGGATTGCCCAAAACTTGATTCTGGCAAAGTAAATGTACAACAGAGGACTTCCCTACTCCTGTAAACAGATGTAAAACAACACTGATCAGAACAGGACCACTGAGGCTCGCAAAGTATTTATGTAAAAGCAAAAGTACAACATCTAAAGTGGAGTTCCTTATGACAGATATTCTCAAATAATAATGAATATAACAGCAATATTGTAGATATCCAAACAAATTCCAAGCAGGCTAACACATCTAGCTTGAGTCGAATATTAGACAACACGTTTACATTTTAAATTTACATTCACAATATCTTTGAGGAGGTTATAGAAAAACAACGTCGACATGTTATTTAGATAATGTTTATTACCGGAATCTCCCAAAACCAACACTTTCACCCTATCCAAAGATGCCATTTCTTTCCGGAAGTGCTCTGTGTCTGTGTATAAGAGCAAAATAAAAGTTGGGGAAATATGCGAAGATTGATAAGAGCTGGGTATAGTGAAACTCAGTTAAATATAAATAAATTAATAGTAAATTTAATAGTAGCCCTTGTGTGATATGAATTTTGTGTGAAGTAGATTTTTTATTATTAGCCTCGCTTGGATTTACTGTCAACATTTCTTGGGTTACCAGTTCTAATAATATAATATAATATAATATAATATAATATAATATAATATAATATAATATAATATAATATAATATAATATAATATGGGTTATTAAGAGACGTTTTTTTTTACATTGAACTTTTATAACACTTCCTTTTCAAAATGAGGCGGGACTTCTGACCGAACAGGAAGAGGCTTTTTGATAGACATCACAGAAAGCCGGTGTATTTTACTGGACTTCTGAAAGAAACAAGGACCCATGGCTGTTAGAGGAATGAAACTGTCGAGTGTTTGTTTTCTACTTTTATATTTGATATTGGCAGTACTGGCTGGGTAAGTGAATATCGTGTTATTTTCAGGGTTTAGGTTTAGTGTATTAAAACTCAGTACTCTGGCTGGTACACATGTTTCACTGTGATTGGTCTACGCCACTGTCCGTGCATCATGCTAGTGAAGCTCGCCATAAACTACTTAATATCACCTCTCTTATTTGTTGTACTTTAATGCGTTTTTTTAAAACCAGAAATGTTTTTAATCAAAATAGGACAATGTTTTTTAAAGTACCAAAAATTGCTGTAACAGGTTTTGATAACTTGTCATTGTTGCCACATGTTTATATAACGCTAAATGTCACATTTCTTTCAGAAATATCTTAAGCTTCATACTGTCGTCTTCTGTATGATTTCCTCATCGAGATGTGTAGATGTTAAATAATTAGACATCATTGTCAATATAGCTGCGTCTGTTCATCAGTAGTTTGAATGAATGAACTGGTGTACGATTGAAAAGTTCTAAAGTAATGTGTATTTGCAGGAGGGATTTCTACAAAATTTTGGGGGTTAGTAGATCAGCATCAATTAAAGATATTAAGAAAGCCTACAGAAAACTGGCATTACAGCTTCATCCAGACCGAAACCAAGATGACCCAAATGCCCAAGACAAATTTGCAGACCTCGGAGCTGCTTACGAGGTATGATTGTTTATGTTTTAATAAGTCCTTTCAAGTATCACCATTGTCGTTTTCACGGTTACGCTTCAAATGTTGAACAAAGATAATGACATCACTGAATAGTATAGATATAAAAGTGATGTGTATTTAAGAATGACATGACTTAGTTTTCATGCGAATATTATGCCTGACTTTAATACAGATATCTAAATTGGCGATGCTTTGTGGCACTAAAGCACTGCATTAAAGATTTATCCTATTTTCTAAACATCGGCAGAAAGCCAGTGAATCTGACCAGCATGAGCGTTGTTGTTAGAAACGAACCCATGGAACGATTTGATTGGTTGGAAGAAATGTGTGGCCGCCTCTGATTGGTTGAAACATCTGCTCATTGTTATTCATGATATTTATGACGTGGATCTCTAGTATAGCTTGAAATAATGTGCACTGTGTACAAAATAGAATTCTTGTTACATGATAAATGTTTTTCTGTTTATAAATAGTAGTGGTTTGCCTTATTGTAATATTAGCAATATTGTGATTGAGCTGTAGGTATACCTTCATATATAAACATATGTTAATATATATTAAATATTACATAAAATTGTAATAATTAGATGTAAATTAATTTTTATATTTCAATATAGAATATTTGGGAGGGGGGTTCAATGTTTTAAAGTGTTTTTTTTTTTTAATCAAGGGTTGCTTAGGGCGAGGAAAATGCCTCTGTAATTAAAATGAGGTGGCAAAATGCCTATTTTTTTAAATCTGTTATTTAACATTTTGTATATTTCATCATGTCTAATTATGGTTTTAGACACTATACTTACCTTTACGTTTTATCTTTAACAGAAAAAAAATTAATGGTGCTAATATTGACTCTTAAGAGTTCATGATGGTTTTTTTTTTTCAGGGTGAAAAAAATAATTTTTAATTTTTATTCACAGGTGCTCTCAGATGAGGAGAAAAGGAAACAGTATGATGCATATGGAGAGGAGGGGTTAAAAGAAGGCCATCAAAGTTCACACGGTGATATATTCTCCAGGTAAACAAGCCTCAGCCTAATTTAAGTTTTCTTCGAAAGTTAACAACTGAAATGTTTGTAAAATTTCCCATGAATGTTGTATGATTTGTAAACATGGGATTTTAGTATAGATTTGCAAATGTCTGATGCGTAGTTGGTATTCTCGTTACAGATGCATGCCCATTTGAAACAAAGCTTTTGGTACTATCACTATGCATTCATAAAGTATGTTTTGTTTTGTTTTTTCCCCTAGTTTCTTTGGTGACTTTGGATTCATGTTCGGTGGAAATCGTCAGCCAGCCGGCCGGGATATTCCAAGGGGCAATGATATAGTACTAGACCTTGAAGTAACCCTAGAAGAGGTGTATTCAGGGAATTTTGTAGAGGTGAGCTTCTTTTTTTTTTTTTCTTGATCCCTCTCCATTTCCTTTCTGGTATACTGTAGTGTTCAGACTCTTTGTGTACTTCTACAAGCTTTGTCTGGCAGTGTACATGCGTAGTCACATGGAAATGAACACTCTCCTTTCCTTTTTCCTGTCTCTTCTGTTTCCTCTCTCAAAATGTAGGTGGTGCGAAACAAACCTGTAGCAAAAGAAGCCCCAGGCAAAAGAAAATGCAACTGCCGGCAGGAAATGAGAACCACACAACTAGGACCAGGTCGCTTCCAGATGACACAAGAAGTTGTCTGTGATGAATGCCCTAATATCAAGTACGTTTGCCTGGTAATCACTCTCATTTTGACTCACTTGGCCATATTATGAATTTTTTATTAAATGCTGTGTCATTGTTTTCAGGCTTGTTAATGAAGAGAGAACACTAGAGGTGGAGATCGAGCAGGGTGTGAGAGATGAAATGGAATACCCTTTCATTGGAGAAGGTATAGAAAATAATTATACAGATAACTCAATACAGTAACATTTATTTTTATGAATTACACTACCAGTCAAAAGATTTTAATGAAAGATTTTTTAAAAAAGTCTTCTGCTTACCAAACCTGCAATTATTTGATCCAAAGTACAGCAAAAACAGTAATGTTTTGAAATATTTTTACAATTTAAAATAACTGCTCTCTATTTGCATATATTTTAAAATGTAATTTATTCCTGTGATTTCAAATCAGTCATTACTCCAGTCACACGATCCTTCAGAAATCACTCTAATATTCTGATTTGCTGTTCATAAAACATTTATTATTAT
>JAHKKF010520329.1:0-25748 GCA_019740295.1 Labeo calbasu | reverse complement strand
TATATATATAATAGTAGCAGTAAAGTGAATAAAATGTTATGCAAAAATTGATATTTTCAATAATTGACATTTTGAACAATTTTGAACAATATTACATAAAAATATACTCATATTAGCTACAAAATAAAATGTAAAAATATTATTATTGCTTTTTGGGTTAAGTATTTCTACAGAGAATCATCTGAACATTGTAGAAAAACACAAAGGATCAAATCCATCCCATCATTCCATCATAATCCGGGTATTTACAGGCCAATTGTGTTGGATTATACGAGAAGGGATCAGACTCATCTTTTGCGAGCTGCTTTATCTCGGCAGGACGTCGTGAGGAATACGGCCGAATTGAATTAGACGCCATTACCCGCCAGCGGCACGTGACGGCGGTTAAATTCGCCTGATTTCTGGGTTTGCGCGTCCCGTCGGAGCCCGAATGGAGCCCAGCGGCAGGCTGTTCAATTTCAGCGGCCGGTCGAGCGGCTCTGGAGAATTATGGCCGGCGGTAAAGCTCTCGACACGCGCGTAATGAAACTCCCGCTCGAGCTGCCGCGGCGCTATTTCATCCCGCTCGCCCCGTATTAATTAAATATCCATTTATGGCGCCGTATCAATTTATGGCTCGTATCTGCTCGCGCCAATACCTACAAACAGGCCTCTGACTCGCATTATGTCTTTATGGCGCTCAGCTTGAGACGCTATTTGCTGGGATTGATTAGAACAGAATGAAGCTAAAGGAGCGCGGCCGAACGGGGCGCCGGTGCACGCTGGGACGCCCCGCTTTCCTGTTGGAGAGGTGATTTGTTGCAGGGTCACGTCTCTCTAAATCGTCTCGGGCCGCAGTCGCCTGTCAGAGACTCGTGTTCCCGCAACGGCTTATAAAACACAACCAACCGCACGATCAGACGCTTCGCTTTCCTCGCGCTGCACGGATTCTGCGTCTGCAAACACCGGGATCGGTTCACTGAGGTCTAGAACTGAAGGACTGCCTGCACTTTAGTTAATTAATGGGAATTTGAGGTTAAAAAAGAAGTGTCCTAGGATGTGTTTGTTTGTGTGTGTACACATATATAATTTTTTTTTATTTATAAATCTATATTTTAATTATATATCTATTCTTTTTGAAGTATTTTTTATATATGTAATATTTTATTTAAATGTTTACGTATATATTTATAATTTATTTATATTATTTAACTTTATTTATATTATAAATATTTATCTCTTGCCATTATTATCATTAGTATTATTTAAAATAAAAAAGTATGTATATGTATCATATTATATATTTTTTATTATATAATATATAATATATATATATATATATATATATATAATTATAATAATATTTTTCATATAATATAATTTAATTATATTTAATTATATATTAATATTTAATTGTATATTTTTATTTATACATCTATATTTGAATTATATATTTACTTTTTTGAAGTAGTTTTTTAATATATGCAATATTTTATTTAAATGTTTAAGTATATATTTATATTATTTAACTATTTATACTATAACGATTTATCTATTGACATTATTATTATTATTGTTTAAAATAAAAAAAATGTGTTTAATTATATGTATTTAATTATTTATTTATATTTAAATATATATTTTATTATATATTTATTCTTTTTGAATTTTATATATATATATATATATATATATATATTAAATGTTATATAAATTTTAAATATATTTGTAATTTGCTTATATTATTTAATTTTATTTATATTATAAAGATTTATCTTTTATCTCTTGACATTATTATTATTATTTAAAATAAAAAAGTGTATGTATTATGCTACATATTTTATTTAATTATAAAATGTTATATACATATATATATATATATATATATATATATAATGTAATATTTTATATTATTATTATTATTATTATTANTTAATTATAAAATGTTATATACATATATATATATATATATATATATATAATGTAATATTTTATATTATTATTATTATTATTATTAATATTATTGAAAAAATATATATAATATTCTTTTTACATTTTTAGTTATATATTAATAATCTATTTATATTACGAAGATGTTATTATTGCTCAACATTATTATTGTTATTATTATTACTTATTTTTCATTTATGTATGTTATATAAATAAATAAAAAATATATGTTATTAAAATATTTTGTCATATATTTATAATCTATATTTGTGATCTCTTGCCAAACTTGGCTTTTCCTGGCAAATCTTTAAATTTCAGTTCATTTTAATTGCTTCATCTTTCTGCATCTTAATTCCAATCCAGTTCAATTTCAACAATTCTGAATAATTCTGAAATATTTAGCATTGGGTGACGCCCACCTTTTCACTAGCCAATCATTCCCTGATGCACATGATCAAGCCCCGCCCCACATTTATCCTCATTTAATATTCAGTTTCACTGTTGAATGCGTGAGATGGTTGTGAATGTTGGTGTTTGACGCTCTCAGTAATTTTGTGATTCTCACAGGAGTGACGGAGTGTTTTTGTGCAGATGGACGCAAGACATCTCCAGGCAATTATTTCTAATCACTTTGAAGAGTGCGATTGTTTCAGTGATAATAGCCGCATCCGTACGCCGAGGCTTTTATCGGCTGCCGCTAACGAGGCGTCGTTAGCGCCGCGTCTGGACGCCACCCGTTAGAGTTCGCCGCTAATAAGGCCGTGATGGATCGCCGAAAGAGACACGGACTCCCGCGAGACTCGGAAAAACAGCTCATTATTGAACAAATCAAAGAACAAGCAGCTCGACTTCTCTTTATTCGTCCGCGCCGGTGTTTTTCTCCCACCTGAGCGTCTCTCAGAGCGTCCGAAAGCGTCTGATATGATCCACTTAGTGCCGGTGAGACCAGACGCAAATCAAATCAGCGCAAAAGCTGAGATTTCCTCTGCTGAAGGTTAAGATAAAAGAGGAACTTTGAAGACCAGAAACGTGTGTTTTTGCTCTTCTGTTGCTCCAGAGGTCAGAGGTCAGTTTCTGACCCTTTTAGAGAATTACTCAAGAACGCAGGTGTTTCTTTATTCATTTTAACTGGAGATGTCTGTAGGACAGAGTCACGAGCAGCTTTTATAATGTTTCTGAGTCTCTTCCGCTCAACAAGACAGCATTTATTTGATCAAAAATAATGAAAAATGTGAAATATTTTATTTTTCATATACATATTATTTATTCATATTTTTTACTGTATTTTTGATCTAGTAAAATGTATATGGTCAATAAAATTCATATTTGATCACAGGAATTATTATTATTTAACCATATTTTAAATTGTAATGATATTTCATATTTTTACTGTATTTTTGATCAAATAAAATGCATTTAATCAAATAAACTTTTGCTTCACATTAACAGTATTTTCAATATTTTCAAATAGAAAACAGGTGTTTTAACTTGTAATAATATTTCACATTTTTACAGTTTTTTTTGATCAAATAAAAATTTGCTTCACATTAACAGGAATAAATTACATCTTACAACATATACAAATATTAGTATACATTTTTTTTTTTTTTTACATCCAGTAAAATGTATGTGATCAAATAAAATTCAGCTTTGACCACAGGAATAAATGACATTTTACTATATATTCAAATAGAAAATAGTTTTCACTTTTTTTTTTTTTTTTTTTTTTTTTTTACTGTATCTACTAAAAATGCTCTTTGATCAAATGAAATTTTGCTTTGCATTAACAGGAATAAATTACATATTACCATATATACAAATAGAATACAGTTATTTTACATTTTAATGTTTTTTCACATTTTTTACCCTATTTTTGATCCAGTAAAATATATGTGATTAAATAAAATTTAGTTTTGATTACAGGAATAAATTACATTATATACCAAAATAGAAAATGGTTATTTTAAATTGTAATAATATTTTTTTTTACTGTGGTTTTTATCAAATTAAATGCATTTGATCCAATAAACTTGGGCTTCACATTAAGAAGAACAAATTACATTTTATGATATATTCAAATAGAGAACAGTTCTTTTAAATTCTAATATTTTTATTCACATTTTTGCTGCATTTTTGATCCAGTAAAATATATTTCACATTTTTACTATATTTTTGATCAAATGAAATGCATTTGATCAAATAAAATTTGGCTTCGCATTAACAGGAATAAATATCATCTTACAATATATTAAAAAATAAAACAATTCTTTTAAATTCTAATATAATTTCACGTTTTGTACTGTATTTTTGATCTAGTAAAATGTATGTGATTAAATAAAATCTAGCTTTGAGCTCAGGAATAAATTACATTTTACTATATATTCATATAGAAAATGGTTCTTTTAAACTATAATAATATTTCACATTTTTACTGTATTTTTGATCCAATAAAATTTGGCTTCACATTAACAGGAATAAATTACATCTTAGAATATGTTAAAAAATAAAACAATTCTTTTAAATTCTAATAGTTTTTCAGATTTTTTACTGTATTTTTGATCTAGTAAAATGTGTGCGATCAAATAAAATCTAGCTTTGATCTCAGGAATAAATTACATTTTACTATATAATTATATAGAAAATGATTCTTTTTAACTATAATAATATTTCACATTTTTAAAGTATTTTTGATCACATAAATGCAGCCTTGATGAGCAGAAGAGACTCTTTTAGAAACATAAAAAGAAAACTTATTCCAAACTTTAGCCTGGTCCTCTCCAGTCCAAAAAGAGCGTTTCCTGGAACTGAAGAGCAGAAATGATTGTTCAAGATCCTTGAACATGAAAAGCTAAATTCTGACATCATAAAGTGGCTTTTAGGAGAAAAATGGAAGATCTGACCCGTAGAGCAGCCAGAACATCTCTGATCATCTTCATCTTAAATTCTCAAGATCTCAGGTGTATTTTAAGATGTTTGTCCGGCGATCAGACGCGTCAGTCCAGCCGTATCATTGTTTTGTGTCGTATGGTACGGCGTCTACAGGAAGTGTTTGCCCTCACAGGAAGCAGATGGTCTCGTTCAGAACCTGGCAGACGTCTTCACATCATTCATGGAAGCCATTAGAGCGAAGACAAAGGGGAGAAGATGCTGATGTGCCACCTGGGCAGGAACAGACTCGTCGTGAAATGAAATCGGCGGAAATAAATAAATAAAGGCTGGAATTGCAGGAGTTTGACTCGCACACAAATTACCTCAGATGAGCTATTCATGCACAAAACACTAAATTGCCCCTATTTTTCTTGGTAAGAGGCAAAGGAACAGTAAAATACTAGAATTATGTTGTTTCTTACCTCTGTGGGAGAGGACATTTGCATCACTCGCTTTATCTTCGCTTGTATGTGATGATTTTCTCTTATTGTACAGGAGATTTCAGTCTGACTGGAGTATAATTGAAGTCTAACTAACTTACATCATAGGACAGACATGCTTTCTCTTAGAAAGGCTTTTCATTTCCTAACTTCATTTGAAAGCCAGTGTTTTTTTTTTTTTTTCAATGTTTGTGGAATATTTTTAATAAGGCATTATTATTATTATTTATTTAATTTTAACATAATATTAATTCATTTTAATATATTTATTATTTTTAGATTTTTTACTCATCATAAAAATTCGAATTATGTGTTAGATTCCAAATGAAATCAGGAAGCTAATATGTTAATATTTATTTTATTTTATTTTATTAGCTTTTTAATATTATTTTAATATTTTTAATATACATTTTATATTTTATAATATATATTATATGTTTTATTAACAAGTTTTAATTTGTATTTATTAATACATTTTATATATTTAACTTTTTAATTTTTGTTAATGTTAATGCATTGTAATATTTATTATTTTATTTAGATATTTTACTTAGCATAAAAAATCCAATTACATGTTAGATTCCAAATGAAATCAGGGAGCTAATATGTGATTTTTATTTTATTTTATTTTATTTTATTAGCTTTTTAATATTATTTTAATATTTTTAATATACATTTAATATTTTATAATATATATTATACATTTTATTAACAAATATTAATTTGTATTAATTAATTAATTGCATATGTTTTTAAGTAAGTAAAAATTTTTTTACTTTTTTTTTAAATGTTAATGCATTGTAATATTTAATATTTTATTTAGATATTTTACTTAGCATAAAAATTCCAATTACATGTTAGATTCCAAATGAAATCAGGAAGCTAATGTTTTTTTTATTAGCTTTTAAAAATTAGTTTAATATTTTTAATATACATTTTATATTTTATAATATATATATATATATATTATAAATTTATTTAACAAGTATTAATTTGTATTAATTAATTAATTAATTAATTAAATATATTTAACTTAAATCAGGAAGCTAATATGTGATTAGATTTTTTTTTTATATTAATTTAATATTTCAATATACATTTTTATATTTTATTAACAAGTATTGGTAGGTATTAATTTATTAATTTATATTGTTAGTCTTTAGTTTTTTATTATTAATAAATGATGTTAGATTCCAAATGAAATTAGGAAGCTGATATGTAATTTGGATTTGTTTTTTTTATTTAATTTTATTAGCTTTTTAATATTTGTAATATATGTATTAATTTATACATTTATATATGTAACCTTTAAAAAATGTTTTTATTAATACTAAATTTTAATATTTATTAATTTTATTTATATATTTTACTTCAATTGCATGAAAAAAAATTCCAAATGAAATCAGGAAGCTTTTTAATATTAGTTTAATATTTTTAATATACACATTAATATTTTATTAACACGTATTATGTATTAATTTATTAATGTATATATTTAACTTTAACAAATTTTAAGGTTTGCTTATTTTTAATTGTATTATTATTAGTATATTAATTATAAACATTCATAATATTATCACAAAATATGTATACATTTTATTTATGTATTTTAATTAAAAAAAAGTGTTTATTTGAATTGTATTAAATTTGTAATTTAATAAAAAAGATATTTTTCATAAGTTTTATGGATATATGCTTAATAAATATTCATATATAATGGTAATTTATAATAATATTATTAATAAATATGTATTGATCTGTATTAATATATTTTAATTTTACTTTAAATTTTTATTTAATTTTTAGTTGAATTTTTGGCCATAATTTGCGTCAGTCACTTGATCTTCTGTGGTTTGAGCTGATTTTGTCTGACTGTCGAGTGTAATGTCGTGTGTGGGTAATGATGTGATTTGGGTCAGAGTATCGCGGCTGCAGTCATTAGAGCGGCTGGACGGTGATTATCGGCGGACGCTCGGCGCGTGTCTCCAGCGTTAAATGAGCTGATAGATCATATTAATGCCAGCAAGAGCTCCATTTCCTTCCCATCATGCTCGAATATCAAAGAAGTGCACGCGAAGCGATCGTGGCACGTTTACAGGTGACATAATGAGAGGAAACTGGCCGTCGGTCAGAGAACAGATCTGAACTTCAGAGTCAGATGATGATGATGATGATGATGAGATGATGATGAGCTCCACATTAAACACTCAACACTGCTGACGTCTGATCTCTCAATAACACTCAATCACTTCAGCAGCACGGCTACGGGAAGGGCTTTTACTGATAATATTACAAATTATATTATAGATTATACGTTTTTTATATTATATTTTTATTTTGAGATTTTTTTTTTACTAATATTTTGTTGATAAATATAATATTATTAATGCATATTACCATCATTTAATATTGTTCAATTTTAATTACATTTATCATCAATATTTCTAAAATCTGTTCACACTGCATAACAAATATATAACATTTTTATTTGTTTTTTAATTTTATTTTGCATTTTTATTTTTATTTTTATTTCGATATTTCGATACACTTTTGCTTCATTTTTTTTTATTCATTTTTATTAATATATTGTTAATAAATATGAATATAATATTAGTACATTTTAGTTTGATTAAATGCAATTTTTTTAATGTAATTTTTGTTTAATGTAATTCGTGGATCAGTTCATCTATTATATGTTATAATATGATTATAATAAAATATAATATATATTTCTGTTTCTATTTATTTATATTTTTTATTCTTGTAAATACATTTTTATTTTAATTCTTCTAGGATTAGATTTTTAAAATGTTCATTATTAGTATTACATTTTTACAATTTTCATTATTAGTATTAGATTTTTTTTAAATTTAATTTAATTAAATAAATTAATTAATAAATTAATAAATTTAATTTTTAGTATAATTTTTATTGAATGTAATTTGTGGATCAGTTCATCCATTATATGTTGTAATATTATAATTATAGTAGAATATAATATATATTTATGTGTCTCTTTACTTTTATTTTTGTATTTTAGTAATTTAATTTTTATTTTAATTCTTTTAGTATTAGATTTTTTAAAAAGAATTTCATTAGTTTTTATTTGTAACTTTATTAAATGTTATTAATATATTGTGAATAAATATTAATATAATAGTAGTACATTTTAATTTAATTTATTTTTTATTTTTTTTACTTTAATTTAATTTTTATTTAATGTAATTCATGGATCAATTCATCCATTATATGTTATAATATTATAATTATAATAAAATATATATTTCTGTTTACTTTAATTTTTGTAAATTAATTTTTTAATTATTTTTATTTTGTTAAATTTTTTTTTTCATTATTACATTTATGAATATAGTTAAAAAATGTTTAAATATAGCATTAGTACATTTCAATTTAATTTAATTTATGTAATTTTTATTTACTGTAATTTGTGGATCAATTAATCCATTATATGTTATAATATTATACTTATAATAAAATAATGTATATTTCTGTTTCTATTTACTTTTATTTTTGTAAATTAATTTTTATTTTAATTCTTTTAGTATTAGATTTTGTTTTTTACAGTTTCCATTATTTTTTATTTTATTTTAGTTAATTTTTAATTACATTTTAAGTTGTAGGTTTTTTTTTTTTTTTTTACAAAAAACACTCAATACTGCTAAAGTCTAATCTGACCTATAGTAATAATAAAAATTATAGATACTATAAATATAATAATATTAAGTCACATAAAATATTATAATATGCATATGTCTATATGTAATATAATAAATTAAATGTATAATTCAGTATAATATAATATGAATAATATTGATGAACTCTGATGAATGAATCTTTATTGTGTGGTTTTGAGTTTTACTCTACAATGTTCTGTTGTGCGGAGTGTGTTTGTGTTTCTCTGATGGAAACGAGTCTGTTACGGATCTCCTCAGAACTGTGTAGTACAGACAGGAAGTGTGTGTGTCAGACGTGTGATGGTGTGGAGGTCGGCGGAGTGTTGGCGCCGCCGCTGGCCGGAGCGATCGGCGCGTCTGTGCCACAGGTGTCCCGTGAGCCGTGGAGCGCAGCCAGACGCCGTCGCAGCGGCCCATAAAGGGCGCTCAGAGTCCCGCCGGAGCGCCGCAGCTGCCGCGGCCCTTACCCAGAGTGCCGAGCGCCGAGCCGACGGCTGACGCTGATCCCATCAGAGAGCGCACATGCTTCCTTCAGTCATTCAGCAGAGACAGCTGATTGGCCGCTGGACAGATTCCCAGCCAATCAGAAACAACTTCAGTCTGATGAGGGATTAACGGCTCTCCAGTGGGAACACTCTGTATGAAACACAGAAAATTCTGAATGTTTAAAACAATCTATATAATAAAAATTAAAATTACATTTTATGGTATTAATTTCCTAATTTCATTAAGAAGCTATATAACTTTTTTTTTTTCATTTTTATTTTTAAACATTTTTAATCGCTTTTCAATATTGAATATTTTTTCATGTTTTTTTTTTTAATATTGTATTAATATATGAATATAATATATTAATATGATTAATATATTTTACTATTAATTTGTTTTAATTTGAATATTTTTCTTACTAAATTTTTAATGTGTTACTTTTCTTAATATATTAGTAATAATTATTAATATAGTATTATTATTCAGTATTAATTTTATTATATTTTTACATTTGTTAACTGTTCAAGTTTTAGTTTTAATTTAAATTTTTTCACTTTTAATATTATTTTAATTTTTTTTTTCAGTAGTTTTATTTTATATTGTATTAATATATGATTATTAATTAGTGTTTTATTTTTTTATTTTCATTACCAGATTTTTGTTATTTTTATTCATATATTATTAATAACTATTAATTTTATTATAATTTTAAGTTTTATTTTGTTAATTTTTGACTACATTTTTAGTATTAATTTTCATTTAACATTTTTATTCATTTTAATATTGTGTTAATATTTTAAATACTTTTTTCATTTATTTTATTTTATATTGTATTAATATATTTTACTATTCATTTGTTTTTACCAGATTTTTGTTATTTTTATTCATATATTATTAATAACTATTAGTATAGTATTGTTAATGAGTATTAAATTTACTATCATATTTTAAATTTTATTTGGTTAACTTTTGAGTCAATTTTTTTTTAGTTATTTTCATTTTGTAACATTTTTATGCTATAATATTTTCATTTGCTTTATTTTATATTGTGTTAATATATGATTGATATTATATTATAAATATTATAAATATTAATATATTTTACTATAAATTTTTACAATTTTATTTTAATATTTTAATTTAAATTAATATATTATTAATGAATATTAATTTTACAAATTTTACTATAATTTTAATTTTATTTTGTTAACTTGATTCAAATTTTAGTTTTAATTTTGTAACTTTTTTTTCATTTTTAATATTATTTACATTTTTATTTTCTCCCATTTGTTTTCTTTTATATTGTAATAATATAAGATTATTGAAAAATAATATATTAATTATTAAAAATGAATTAATATATTTTACTATTAATTTGTTTTTAATTTTAATATTTTGCTACAACATTTTTATGTATTATTTTTAATAATATATTATTAATAACTATTAATATACCATTATTAATAAATATTAATTTTATTCTAATTTAACTTTTTTTTAAATTCAATTTTGAGTTGACATTTTTCCATGTAATTGAGAGTAGAGGTCACGTCAGTGTGGTGAGCGTTAACTCTGTTAGCAGACGCTTCCCTCAGGCAAACGTCTCTGCTGAACAATTCATCATTCAGACCCTCAGAATCCCATTTCCAGCGGCCCACCTTCAATTTACAGCGCGCTTTACATGCGAAGGTTAATCAATAAACAGGCGCGAGCGCGTCCGGTTACGGGACCGCAGAGACCCGCGGCACCCGCGTTAATCCCAGCACGGAGAAATTTGAAAAGAAGCGGCGGATAATTCCAAACAAACACGCTCATCAGCGGCTCACGGGGAAACGCTCCAGATTGTGTGTATGAGTGTGTGTTAATGATAAGACAAGGGTAGAGCAGCGTTTATTTCTGAAAGCCATTGATTGTGTTTCTTTTCAAGAGCACTTGTACGTTATTCACATTCAACGAGGCCGGAGAGACACAGAGCATTATGGGTCGGACAGGCGGCGTGTGGACTGGAATGATTAGTGACGCCTCCGTTAATGAAGAAGGAACTTTGGCCGCTGATCAGTGAATGAAACGGACATTCGATTCCCCTGAAAGGAGTTTGATTAGATCCGAGCGTAGGAGTTTAACAACATCTGGACTGGAACAGATCGGCCTCAGTGTATTTTTATTAGTGTTGAAACGCATAACATTCTGAAAACACCCTTATTTTCCTGATTTCATTTTAACATTTCAACATTTTATTTAGTTAATGTTTGACTCAGTTTTCATTTTTAACATTTTTATTCACGTTTTAATATTATTATAATATTTTAAAAATCATTTGTTTTATTTTATATTGTATTAATATGATTAATAAATATGAATATATTTTACTATTATTATTATTTTTATTTTAATATTTTATTACTACATTTTACTGTTATTTTTATTAATATATTTTTAATAACTTAATAAAGTATTGATAATGAATATTCATTTTAATATCATTATGTTAACTTAATTAAATTTTTGGATTTCATTTGGAAGTTTACATGCCATTTCATTTTTAATTTCAAGTTTTTTTTAATTCTTTAAATTTTCATTCATTTTTATTTTATTTATTTTCATGAATACTTTTTTATTTTTGTTTTTAATTTTGTAATTTTTTCTTAATATATTGTAAAAAACGTAATAAAAGTTTGACGTAATATTTATACATTTTGTTTATATATTTATATTCTTAAATTTGTACTTTTTAATTTCATTTTGGGCCAAAAACTATTAATGGCCAGCTCAATACGGTTGCTATATTTATTATTAAAGCAATGATATGAACTTTGCTATTAATCTATTAATATTTATTAATTTTACTTACATATTTACATATTTTATTTTTATTGTTATATTATTACAAATATTACTATTAACTTTATATTATTAATAAATATTAATATTTATTACTAGTTTTATTTATATGTCTATATAATGTTTTCCTATTTAATTTAGACCAAAAACTATTAAATCCCAGCTAAATACTGAGATTTTTTTATAATAATTAATGTTTTGATTTTTTTAAGTTTACAAGCTAACAAGTGTTTTTATTTTCTTTCAATGTAGTTTTATTTTATTACTATTCATGAATTTGCTTTTTTATTTTTGTTATTATTTTGTAAACATTTATTAATAAATTATAAACATATTACTAAGAACTTTATATAATTACAATTGTATAAAACATAATAATATTTATTTAAATTGTTAAATGTTGTTAAATTGTTAAATTTCATTTTCATCAAAAGCCAGGTCAATACTGATTGAAAATATCACTTTTTGCAAGTTATTTATTATTTATTATTATTTAAATAATTACATTTTATTACTGTATTATTAAAACATTTATGATTTTTTTGTATTTTAATTCTATTTTTTTTTTTTTATTTAAAGAACTATGAAAAGCTAGCTAAATACTATATGAATTTTATATTATTAATAAATGGTAATATTTATTATTTTTATTTATACATTTTATTTATTTATTTTTATTTAATTTGCATTTAATTTGGGCCAAAAATAAGTATTAAAAACCAGCTGAATATTGATTGATAGTATAATTTATTTGATAATTATTTTTTAATTATTATTTTATTTGTATTTGTTTAATTTTTTACATTTTTTTTATGAATAAATATTAATTTATTTTTAAATTTATTATAATAAATATTAGAATTTTTATATATAATTTTCATATTATATTAATAAACTATTAAATGTTTTATTTATTTTATTTAATTTATTTTTTTTTAGTTTAAATGTTCAGAGTTGTGATCTTGTCAGCATGTTTGTGTGTTTATCCGTGGATTGTGAGCTGCTGTGATGAATCACACGTCGTCTGTTAGGGATCCATTGATCCGTGTGTTAAGTGAAAGCTGCTCCAAAAACTCATTAGCGATTCCACCGTTTACACGCCATAACACCCGAGCAACAACACGCGTGTGATGATACCGTCCCACCCCGGCGTTACACCCCGTAAATCATGCATGTCATTAAATATTGAAGCGAACGAGGCCTGGAAGACGCAGAAAGACCACTTTTGCTGCAACATCCTCCATTAACCCCAAATTAGCATGTTTTATGCAGCCAAAGCGCTTGTATGAAAGTAAAAGCTGTATTATCAGCAGCCGAAGATGATCTGAGTTTGATGCGTTAAACTGCGTCTCTATAATAATACAATCGTTCTCTCTTTCTCAGCCGTTTATTTATTTTCCCCCGCATTGAACAGTAAAAACCATTTAGCTTGTGTTTTATGCCATTTCAGAGCTCTGCCCTTTATGGAAATGCACCAGTCGCTTTTAAAAGCCTCTTCCTCTTAATTGCTCCTGAACGGCACATTGTTGAGGGGAGAAAAACACATTTCCCTGCCGAGTGAATTATAGACGCCGCTAAAACAATCCCATTATAATATGCTTTCAAAATGGTTCGCGAACGACGCCGGCGACGCTCCGGGTCTCTGCCGTCTCTTACCTAATGATGTTTCCTCTTTAACGACGCCAGCGGGTCAAAGGTCGCTGAGCTCGATCTGTTTATGTGTGAGCGTCTTCAAACGGATCTGATTCACAGAGGAACGATGAGCAGCAGCAGATTCCGTCTTGATTTCAGGTGCAAATCAATCCAGAGCAGCTGATCCACTTGAGTCTGGACTAAACCAGCTGCTTGTGGAGTCCAGATCCACTCTCATCTCCTACAGTGATGCTGTCAGATGGGAGTACTGTGGTAATCTGATGTATGCAGTGATGGCTGTATGCATATTTCATATTCACATGGAAATCCAAAGGTTTTTCAATGAATATCATGGTTTTACCATGGTATATGACCGAAAAAAACATGGCATTTCCATTTTATTAGCCCAGAAGAAATATGATATAGGCTGGTATTTAGTACATGTACCTTTCCATGTTATTTCACTATTATGTTTATTATTATTAATATGTATTATAACTATGATTATTATTATTATTATTAATAATAATAATATTTTGAATTTGCTTTTATTTTATATTTCCAGTTTTTGTTTTAATACTAGTATAGGTTTTAATCATTTTTTTTATGTGCTTTATTCATTATTTTTTTCTAATTTAGTATTTTTATTTTAGTTTTTGTCATTTTAGTACTTAAACATATTTTATTTCCTTTATTTGTGAAGGCAGCATTTCTATTTTTTGTTGAAATTCTATTATTTTTATTTTATTTTATTTTAAAGAAATAACCAAAAAGTATTATGTGAATGTACCATGCAGTATTATTTTACTATTTTATAATTATTATTAATATTTTGAATTTGCTTTTCTTTTTATATTTTAATTTTTTTTTATTTCAATATCAGTATAGGTTTTTGTCATTTTCTTATGTTTTATTTGCCTTTTTATTTCTTATTTATTTATTTTTTATTATATCAGTTTTAGTTTTAGTAATAGTAATTTAAGTACTTAAACATATTTTATTTCCTTTATTTGTCAAGGCAGCATTTCTATTTTTTATTTTATTTTATTTTATTATTTTTGAAAAAGACATAACCAAAAAGTGTTGTGTACATGTACCATGCAGTATTATTTTACTATATTATTATTATTATTATTATTATTAATAGTTTGAAATTGCTTTTATTTTTATATTTAGTTTTTATTTCAATATTAGTATAGGTTTTAGTCATTTTGTTATGTGCTTTATTCATTTTTTTTTTTCTAATTTAGTATTTTCTTTTCTATTATATCAGTTTTAGCTTTAATAATTTTACTACTTATTAACGTATTTTATTTCCTTTATTTGCCAAGGCAGCATTTCTATTTTTTTGTTAATTCTAATTTTTTTTTTAGTTTAGTTTAGTTTTTTTTTTTTTGCAAGAAATAACCAAAAAGTATTTTGTACATGTACCGTGCAGGATTATTTTACTGTTTTAATATATATTATTAATGTTATTATTTAAAAATGTTTTTAATACTTCTATTCAGCTTTAATTAATTTCACTTTAGATTTAGTACATTTTAGTTATTTGTTTAGTAGTTTCCAAATAACCGTTTCAAATTCTTAAGGTTTGTAAAGTGTATATCCATATACTAAGTGATAACAACACTAGTACTTAATGTCCCATAGTATAACCATCTGATACCATCACTGTACAGTGGTACTGCTGTAGTACTGCTTTGTGAGGGAGTATTATGTCCAAATGCATAATGGTAAATGTCCGAAAAACATGGTATGAAGTGTCAGGCAAACAGCAGCGTGTTTGAGAAAGTGTGAGCAGACAGAGTGAAATCATCCTCATCAGCAGACTGCAGACGTTCCTCCACGGATGAAGAGAGAAGCGTTTAGTCCGTCTAACGAGTTCCACAAACGACACGCGGCAGGTGCGTCAGACGCCGGCGCTGCCAACTCCATTATACGGCACGCGAGCGTAATTACCTTACAGCGCATTTCTTCGGGAGCCGCTTCCACTCGACGTCTCCCAGAAGTCGACAGACGATACGAGACGAGTGCATTAACTCGGCCGTAAAACCATAATGAAGCAGGAAGGTGCGTTAACACGGACGCTCCTGCTGCTCTGATTCAATTTCACCTTGTAACTTTGTACAGTAGGCCAAACATAACAAGATCTGCCATCCCATAATTCACAGAGATCAATGCAGATGAAATGAACGCTGATGTGATTCAGCAGCTTCTGGAGAATCGAGAAGAAACTTCAGAACTTCTCCAGACGTTAAAAGACTTTAAGACGTTCACCACAACCACAGCAGTTATTCAAGCGGTTCTGGATCAGACAAAGACAAAACAAAACAGTCTGTATTTTTATGTTTTCTGAACAAAATGTTAAGAATCTCACCATCACACTGCTAATGCGTTGCTATGTGGTCGTTAGGGTGTGCTTGGTTGTTTATATGTGGTTGCTAGGGTGTACTGAACTCTAGTTGTTTCAGTTTTGTTGTTTAGGACTTCTACATGGTTGCTGTGGTGTATTGGGTGGTTGCTATGGGATTGCTAGGGTGTACTTGTTACTGTGTTTTAGTTAAAGGGGTTCTACGTGGTTGCTAGGGGGTTCAGATTGTTTTTATGTGGTTGCTAGGGTATATTGGGCGGTTTCAATGGGGTTGCTAGGGTTTATTGTACTGTAGTTGTTTCTATGTTGTCGTTAAGGGGCTCTGGGTGGTTGTTAGGGGTTTCTGGGTGTTTTTATGTGGTTGCTAGGGTGTATGGTATTTTTTCTGTGTTGTTGTTAAGGGGTTCTGGATGGTTGCTAGGGGTTTCTGGGTGTTTTTTTATGTGGTTGTTAGGGTATACTGTATTGTAGTTGTGTCTATGTTGCTAAGGAGTTCTAGGTGGTTGCTAGGGGTCTCTGGGTGTTTTCATGTGGTTGCTAGGGTGAGTTGGGTGGTTGCTATGGGGTTGATGGGGTGTACTGTACTGTAGTTGTTTCTGTGTTGTTGTTGTTAAGGGGTTCTAGGTGGTTACTAGGGGTTTTGGGATGTTTTTTATATAGTTGCTAGGGTGTATTGTGTTGCTATGTGGTTGCTAGGATTTAGTGTACTGTAGTTGTTTATGTGTTGTTAAGGGATTCTGGGTGGTTGCTAGGGGTTTTTGGTTGTTTTTTATATGGTTGCTAGGATGTACTGGGTGGTTGCTATGTGGTTAATAGGGTGTACTGTACCGTAGTTGTTTCTATATTGTTGTTAAGAGTTCCTGTGTGGTTGTTATGTTGTTGCTGGGGGTTCTGATGGTTGCTAAGGTGTATTGGTGGATGTTATGTAGTTTCTAGCAGCTTTGGGGTGTTTTTTGGGGGGTTCCAGACGATTTATATATGGTTGCTAGCATGTGTTGTACTGTAGTTGTTTCAGTGTTGTTATTTAGGTGCTCTACGTGGTTGCTAGGATGGACTGCGTGGTTGCTATGTGGTTGATAGGGTATACTTTACTGTAGTTGTTTCCATGTTGTTGTCAAGGGGTTC
This sequence comes from Labeo calbasu, assembly GCA_019740295.1. Classification (NCBI taxonomy): domain Eukaryota; kingdom Metazoa; phylum Chordata; class Actinopteri; order Cypriniformes; family Cyprinidae; genus Labeo; species Labeo calbasu. The sequence goes on along the minus strand of JAHKKF010520329.1, from coordinate 8,298 downwards.
TACACTGTTGTTATGTGGTTGCTAGGGGGTTCTGGGTGTTTGTATGTTGTTGCTAGGGTGTACTGTACGGTAGTTGTTTCTATGTTGTTGTTGTTAAGGGTTTAGATGGTTGCTATGTGGTTGCTAGGGGGTTCTGATGGATGTTGTGTTGTCTGTAGGAGTTTCTGGGCAGTTGCTAGGATGTTCCAGATTGATGATATGTAGTTGCTAAGGTGTACTGTTTCATTGTTGTTGCTAAGGGGTTCTAGGTGGTTGCCAGGGTCTTCTTGGTGGTTGCTAGGGTGTTTTCGTGCAGTCTGGTGTGAGAGGAGTGGCTGTGATCTGGTCTGTAGATGTGATTCAGTGAGTGTCTGTGGGATTTTAATGGTGCAGCAGGTAAATACAGTGTGTGTGATCTCTTAGTAACCACACATCTCTGGTGATCATGTGATCGGTTTCCCGTAACCGGGTCGTAATCGCTCCATTCTCATCTGTGACCTTGCATTTTTCCATCTTTTCACCCTGAACTGAAGCGTTTCTCCATGAAAGTCCATATGGCGTGTTTTGTTCTCATCACGGGCGTCTCTCGCTGCTGCGTCTGACTAAATCAAACAAATATCAAAGCTGCCTGAAGATGAAGGTGGCGTGAGGAACAAAGCGGCGCTTCCACAGTGACGAGCGCCTTTTGTAGTGTTTCAAACTCAAGGAGGAGAAACTGCCATCAAATAAACACATCAGCTGACTGATGAAGAACACAGCCTTTGATGATGATGATAGACAGCAGATTGAGGATCGCACATATAGATCTAAAAGCGTGTCAGAGGATTATGGGTAAATATGTGCTCTGTCATCTGAGGGACGTTAAATTGAAGCACGTATATTTCTACATACAGCCACCCTTCAGTCACATTCAGCAGATTACAGATATCTATCTCTCTATCACTAGCCAAGCCTAGCAACTAGAATGTTAGAAACATATTAGCAACATGCTAATAATGCTAACAGCATTGTAATCATGCTAGTAACATGCTAATCATGTCAGAAACACATCATAAACATGCTAACAACATGTTAATCATCCTGGAAACATGCTAGCAACATGCTAATAATGCTAGCAACACACTAGTAACATGGTAATCAAATTAGAAAAATTCTAGCAACACACTAGTAACTTGCCAATCATGCTAAGAACATGCTAGCAGCATTCTAATAATGCTAACAACATGTTAATAACATTCTAATCATGCTAACAACCTGCTAGTAACATGCTAATCATGTTAGAAACACATTAGATACACGTTAACAACACGTTAATCATGCTGGAAACATGCTAGGAACATGCTAATAATGCTAGCAACACATTAGTAACATGGTAATCATATTAGAGACATGCTAGCAACACATTAACTTGCCAATCATGCTAAACATGCTAGCAGCATGCAAATAATGCTAACAACATGTTAACAACATTCTAATCATGTTAACAACCTGCTAGTAACATGCTAATCATGTTAGAAACATGCTAGTAACATACTAGTAACATGCTAATCATGTCAGAAACACATCATAAACATGCTAACAACATGTTAATCATCCTGGAAACATGCTAGCAACATGCTGATAATGTTAGCAACACACTAGTAACATGGTAATCGTATTAGAAAAATGCTAGCAACACACTAGTAACTTGCCAATCATGCTAAAACATGCTAGCAGCATGCTAATAATGCTAACAACATGTTAACAACATTCTAACCATACTAACAACCTGTTAGTAACATGCTAATCATGTTAGAAATGTGTTAGAAACATACTAACAACATGCTAATCATGTTAGAAACATGCTAGCAACTTGCTAATCATTCTAGAAACATGCTAGCAACATGCTAATGATGATAACATGTTAGCAACATGCTAATGATAACAACATGCTAGAAACATGTTAGCAACATGTTATTGATGTTAAAAAACATGCTAGCAACATGCTAGTAACATGTCAATCATGTTAGACACATGTTAGCAACATGCTAGTAACGTGCTATCTATCTGACAGACTGTGTTGCCTTCAAAAAACATTCAAGCTTTAAAACTACTTTAAACTTCAAACTGATTCAGACTGAAACCCATCAAAATTTGTAACAGTTTTAAAAAGTTTTCAAACTTTCAAACTTTTTCAAACTTTCTGATCAGACTTTCTCAAGCCAACTTATTGATAAACTTTTTTTTATCTAGTTGGAGTCTGTTACATTTTAAAATACTTGTAATCAGATTACAGTTACTTTTTTTAGATTACATGTTATTCAAACAATGTATTCTAATATAATCTAAAAGTAATCAGATTACATTACCTAATGTATGTAATCCAACAGATTACATTACCAGCTATAAGTAATCGGTAATTGTAATCAGGATTACAATTGATGAGTAATCAAGTCAGCACTGGTGGTTTTGTTTTCATGTTCAGCATCTTTTGTTTTAATATTAGTGTCAGATGTTTGGATTGTAAAGTGTGTTTGCGCATCAGGTGCTTTTCTGTTTAGTCAAATGAATGACAGACATTTAAGTGCACGTTGTTTTTGGTTGATCGCAGTAGTGAATTACTCTAGAAAGAATCACTCCAGCTGATTGATTTGATGCTTGTTCTTTCAGATCTATCAGATGTGATGTGTCTGCTGTGTTTTGTGTCTCTGCGATCATGTGCCGCCAGAATAACTCAATCAAACAGTTACGCGGTCACGGGAGCGCCGGTATTTTCGGGAAGGTTTCATTCCGTCTCTGTTATCAGTCTGCTGTCGTTTATCTCAGACAAGCGTCTCCCTGCTCGATCCTCGACCGCATGCGGTGCCGTGTCACACGGGATTGAGCTCGATTGTTACTCTTTCTTGAGTTGTTTTCAGAGGAGTCAGAATCCCTGTTGGACTGTCCATAATGAAAGAGCAGCTGCTCGTAGGTGACGCCGATTACAGGAACGCTCGACAGCGAACACTTCAAGATGTTTGTTGACCGATGCAAGAGTCAGTTTACACAGAAATCAAAAACCTGTCATTATTTACTCACACAAACCCATATGACTGTCTACTGCATATATTACTTAATTTTTATACATATTTTTATTTTTAAATGAAATATATATACATACATAAATTTTTAATATATTAAAATCAAATTATATATATATATAGTATATAAATTAATAAGTAATTTATATTATATTTATATATCTTTTAATATATTTTAAAATAAAATCATATATATATATATTTAATTTATATTATTTATGTATTTTTAAATATATTTTAAAATCAGATCTTCATTTTATTATAATTATATATTACTTGACAAAATAAGCATTTGAAACAGTTTTTCATTTTATTATTATTTTATTTTATTAATTTTACTACATTTTATTTTAAGTAACAGGGATGTTTTTGTAAATGCTTTTAGTTTTTTTTTTAATTTAGTTTAAATTCAATTTTAATACAGTTAATAAAGTTAATTAAAAATATCAATAAAAAATATTTGTTTTTAATTTAGCTACTTTAGTACTTCAACCTAAACTGTTTTTTTTTTTATTTTATTTTAAGTTAATGTTTATTTTGTCAAGTAATAAAAATGTTTGTTTTTAGTTTTTGTTATTTTAGTACATTAAGTTATTAGTTACTGAAATAAAATAAATGTTTTGTTTTATTTTATTTTATTTTATTTTATTTGTATATATACAGACATACACTCTCTCTTCAGAATTTCTCCTTTTGTGTTTCATGGATGACTGAAAGTCATGCAGGTTTAAGATGACATGCGGTTGAGTAAATGATGACAGAATGTTTTTTGGCTGAACGATCCCTTTAATAAACATTCAATCTTTCAGTTTCTCCTTCTCGCTCCTCCAGGCTGTGAGTTTCTGCAGATCCTCAGACAATAATATTAGTGTGTGAATGAATGAATGATGGGATTTCTCTCCTCGGGCTGTGAGAGATCAGCCGTACGGGAGCGAATCTGACACTCAACCTGCAATCTCGACTAGACACACGGGAAACACACGAGACAAGACCGAACACGCGACGTGTTTCACTGGTAACACAGATGCGGCTCCGCATGTGAAGTGTGTGTAATTATACAGCACGTGGAGCCGGTCCGGGCAGGTCTGGAGCAGGTATGGATCGGGTTTGGGAAACAAAGATCTTATGGATCTTTGCATTTTTGGTTTTACATATCTTTGGTATAAAATTGGTAGAAAATATCAAAGTTATTTTTATTTTTTATATTATATTTTAAATGTTTAAAAAAGAAAAACAAACAAACAAACAAGGGTTTAAGCATAAAAACAACAAGTGTAATACTGCTTTAAATTGTTGTGGTTTTTCCAAAAAAATGTAAAGGTTTTCTTTTTAATTTAATTGCATTTTTGTTTTTGTTTTTCTTAGCAAAAAATAAATATCATACATTTTTCCCTAATTTACAGAAGACACCCACTAAAATGTCATTCAGTGTAACAACCTTGTCAGGCATATTTACAACAAAAATCAATTAATGACATATTAAAAGACTAATTACCTTTACCCCAAATACTAATTAGCTGTAATTCTACATTTTTACAATTTGCCACTATCCTAGGTTTTGCCCATTTGTCAGTAAGAATTTTTTTACTCATTTAAAACACAATAAAATTTATTATATACCCCCTTATTCTTTTATATATTTTAATATTCACAAATCAGAATAAACATATTGTTGGTATTTTTACGTAAATATTGTGTTATACTGAATGGCAATATAAAATTATTTCAACCAAATTTTGACACTTTATTCTCCAAAAACCTTACAAGTAGACACTTTACTTTCATTTAATGAGTAAAAAGTGCTTTCTACGGGCAAAAAATAACTTTTTTTTAAATATCTTTTGATGTGGACATTAATTCTATAAATTCTATAAATTATATCAAATGTTTATATTTATATAAAATAAAAATAAAAATGTCAAATTGATTACTTAATCAAAATAATCCCAAAAAAATGAGAATTGAGATTTTTTTTAATGAACAATAAACGATATATATATAATATCCACATCAAAATATATTTACAAAAGTGATTTTATAAATAATATTTATATAATACAACGTAAATATTATTTATATTATATTAGTTTTATAATATATAATTCATTATATGATAAAATAATATAAATATTTATATAAAGTAAGAAAAAAAGTATATATAATTTTATATGTTATTATTTTCAAAAATCAAGTTTTTACATTTTTATTGTTATCATGTTTTTGTGTTTTATTGTGTTTTTTTACCTACTCAAAATAACCCAGCTGGAGTCTGACTGAAAAAAACTGGAATGCACAATTTAAAAAATATATTTATTATTACTATTTTTATTATTATTATTAAATATAACATAAAGATAAACACATGTTTGAAAAAATGTATATTTGTGTATTCTATATTTATAAGTATGAGCAGAATGAGACTTTCATAGCTGGAGGATTGAAGTCCCTGTGGGAAATTCTTCTTTAATGAGTTGAGGAATCATAATTACTAACCCTAAAGAAGTTCAACAACTTATTTTGATCAACACTAATTAGTTCCACCGTGATATTTTTAATCGACACGCTTCCAACAAGAAAATCCCGGATGATCCGCCTGATGCTCGGCTCGTAGATCTGATTACTTCATCGTGACACGACGGCAGCATCCTTTGCAGCTTCTGTTGTGCTGATTAGAGTTTTTCAGGCTGAAACTGACGGTCAGAAGTGCGCGTTAATGGCTTTTAACCCAGAACGCACGCACGGACAGAATCAGGGACTCATCCGGCGTCTCGGCTTTGATTTGTCCCTCACGGGTTTCAGAGGGTGAGATGGTGCGATCGATCCGTGGCTCTTCAGCCGCTTCGGCTCATTTCTGATCTCTGTGCTTTACTGCATCTGTTTCTGCAGCATGTTAGTGCGCGTGCATGGAATAAAACTCTGATTGTAGAGTCACTCGTACAGTATTCAGTGCTGTGAAGACGCTCTGACAGATGTGAGGTTATGGAGAGGTGACGTGTTTGGTGTTGTGCGTGTCAGCAGATTCAGTAATGAGCTCATTGTGACAGTAGGTTTGGCATCTGCTCACGTCTGCATCTGCGTCGCTCGTCTGTTCAGATGATTTCAGCGCAGACCTGCTGCATTCACGAAAAACAACACATCTGATCCAGACCTGTTTTAACCCTGGAAATGGAGCAGTTTTTTGAACCTTTAAACAAAAATATAAGGCTTTTATGGCTCATATAATCTGAGTCAGAATATGGAGCTCAGTTTTATTTAGAGACTCAAACTGGTTGGCATTTAACTGAAATAAAAGAAATGTATTTTTTTTTATATAATTTTTTAGTATTTTAGTACTTCAACCTAAACTAAACTAGCTGGATTTTTTTTTTTTGATTTTAAGTTAATGTTTATTTTATGTCAAGTAACAAAAATATTGTTTTTAGTTTTTGTTATATTAGTGCATCAACTTAAACTAAACAAAAATGTAAAATGTTGCCTTGGCATCTAGTTGAAATAAAATAAATGTATTTTATTTTATTTTATTTTATTTTATTTTATTTTATTATTTTATTTTATTTTATTTTATTTTATGTCAAGTAACAGGGATGTTTTTTTTATGTTTTTAGTTGTAGTTTTAAATTACATTTTAATACAGTTAATACATTTTAATAAAAATATCAATAACAAAATATTTGTTTTTAATTTTAGTTCATTTAGTACTTCAACCTAAATTACACTAACTGGATTTTTTTTAAGTTAATGTTTATTTTATGTCAAGTAACAAAAATGTTTGTTTTTTTAGTTTTTTTTGTAAATTTAGTACATCAACATCAAATGTATTTATTTTATTTTATTTTATTTGTATTTTAGTACTTCAACCTGAACTAAACTAAATGGATTTTATTTTTAGATTTTATTTTAAGTTAATGTTTAAGTTGTGTTAAGCAACAAAAATGTTTGTTTTTAGATTTTTGTTATTTTAGTACATCAACTTAAAAATTAGAAATGTTGCCTTGGCACCTAACTGAAATAAAATAAATATATTTTTATTTTATTTTATTTTATTTTATTTTATTTTATTTTATTTTATAACATTAATGTTGTTAAGTAATTACATTTTATTATTATTGTTATTTTATTTTATTTTATTATTTTTTTTATTTTTTATTAAGTAATTACATTTTAATTATTATTATTTTTAGTACTTCAACCTAAACTAAACTAACTGGATTTTTTTTATTTGATTTAATAATTAATTAATTAATTTTTATGTCGGGTAACAAAAATGTTTGTTTTTAGTTTTTTGTTATTTTAGTACATCAACTTAAAAAATAGAAATGTTGACTTGGCACCTAACTGAAATAAAATAAATATATTTTTATTTTAATTAATTTATTTTGTTTTATTTTATAACATTAATGTTGTCAAGTAATTATTATTTTTTTTTATCAAGTAATTACATTTTAATTATTATTATTTTTAGTATTTCAACCTAAACTAAACTAACTGGATTTTTTTTTTTTTTTTTTTTTTTATTTAAATTAATTAATTAATTTTTTTTTTTTTTGTCAGGTAACAAAAATGTTTGTTTTTAGTTTTTGTTATTTTAGTACATCAGCTTAAACTAAACAAAAATATCATGTAAACAATGTTTGCCTTGGCATCTAACTGAAATAAAATGTAGTGTATTTTATTTTATTTTATTTGGAGCTCCGTTTTATTCAGAGACTCAAACTGAGCAAAAATATGAATTTTCTGCAGATGTTGAGACTTGTATGATGAAATTCTGATCAATTCACATGTCAGATATGATACTTGAAAGCTGAAGATTTTCTTCTTTGGTTTGGTTCTGTGTAAATGAGGGTTGAATGATCTTCATTTGCTCTGGACAAACACGCGGCTCTAAAGTCAACATCTGCTTTCTGTCGAGAGCCGCGCTGATGTGACAGAAGCTACTCATTAAACATTTTTAGAAACACGCTTCCTGTCTTTACCTGTTTTTCCACAGCACTGTTAGTCCAGCAAACACTTCACACACCTGAGCTCTCATGCTGAACACACACACACGATCCTACGTGGACACGCTCAAAGGAAACGATGCGTTTGTCCAGAAACCTTGGTCTGTCTGCACTTGGTTCAGTGTTACCATTCCACTTCCTGCTGAGGTCACTTCCTGTGTACACAAACCAGCAGTGACATACTCAACATGATGTGTGTTTGAAACAGAGTGGATCATAACATCACAATGCTGAGAGATTTATATTCCGCACATTGTGTTCGT